>BCLF01000108.1:457704-526134 GCA_001602275.1 Zoysia japonica | reverse complement strand
TTAAAGTCGTCGACGAATTAACCAGACGATGGAACAGGAGATGCATCGACTAGAGATCAGTGTTGACTTGGGCGATTAGTTAAGTCTATATCATTACCGTGCTACGCTGAACAAGTAGCCACTAGCCACTACTATTACTTCATCTATTTCAGAAAAAGTTTGTCATTCAGCTATGAATCTGGATGGCTAGAAAGATAGTAACATGTTTGAAACACACCCTAAAAAAAAATATCCCAACACCATGCGGCTGCCCTCTTGAGAATATGTACTATATTGCACTTACTTGTTACATCTGTCGCTGCCGAAGGGAGAAGAAAATCTCTCCCCAGCGACTATTCACTGAACGAGAAGTTGCCGCCGGCTGCTGGTTCCGTCATTTCGATAAACAAGTGGCTAGATTCATGCATGTTCACATGCACGCCACCAGCACATGTCGGTGTCTTACTTTATGAGATATCTTAGGGCAGTCTCGACGGTGATTTTGAAACATAGTTTCTATAAGCAATAAATTATTATTTCAATCTAATTTTTTTCAATGAATAGTTTTTATAGTAGTTTTTATGTAGAAAAAAAGTTAATGATCTTTTGCATGTCTTAAAAAAGCTGTTTGATCAACTGTGACAAGTAATTTTGTTGTCTTTCCAATACACCGTATGCAGAAAAAAAAATCGGCACACTGTCCACATTAAGGTTTAAACGGTTGTCCAAGCTCAATATCAAACTATCCAACTTCTCTCCTTCAGGAATATTTATGGAATCAAAAACTAGATGAACCTCGCACATGACAGAACTAATCTATCAAACTTTTTTTTAATCCAAGATTTCAGTGAAAATATTACGATCCGTGAAATCCTTGTGATAATTCTTTGTCGCTTGAAACAAATGTTCCTGAACCAACAAACTTCTGGGACGGTAAGAACCCCTAAAAATCATCCAAAAGTCTCCTGTTTTAAGCAACTGAAGGGACAAAGATCAGAATGCCAGACACGCATTTGGTTTGCATTCTCCTGCCTCCAGGAAACGCTATTACCTTCTTCGGTAGTATCGGGCAACCGGGATTGTTCCTCTGGGTGGCGTCGACGAGGTCCCTGATGCGGTTGCTGCTGCCATTGAGCAGAGGGGGCAGGCGACGCGGATGCGTGCGAAGGAGAAGTCGACACAGGTGCGTGGTCATGGAGGCACACGGACGTGCAGTCGAGGTGACCTGGGCGCACGGTCTCGGCGACGCGAGCGAGGCGGCTGGTGTCGATGCAGGTGAGCCGAGGCGGGTGCACAGAGATGGTCGATGGAGCCTAGCGAGCGGCCAAGCGCCGCCAGCGTCTTGAGTAGGGTTCTAGCGGATTTGGATCTCGGACCTGTGCAGGCGCGCGGGAGAGAAGGGTGGGTACGCGCGAGGGAGAAGGAAAAGGATGGACGCGCGGAGGGGTCAGCGGCGCCGGCGTACGAGATCCACGCGCCAGGGGATAGAAACGACCGGAGTCTCCCCATCGCCATTTCACCGGTTTCTTCAAGCATCGAGACTAGCGAAGACGCGGGAAGAAACGGTTCTTTCATTTTTCCCTTCTCTCTCCGTGTTAATTACACTGCCACATCATCAAAATGCTGATCTGTCATTAAATTTAATAGGAATAGAAACTGCAATTAATTTACCATTGAGAGTGCCCTTAGAGAAATACTAATAATGCTTTTGGAGAAAACTATCCCACCTGCCATTCAACTTGCCGTCAGCGGATTTTTTTGATTTTAAAATATTGATATCACTGATTTAAATTTAAAAAATTTGATCAAATATGTAAAATTATTATTCATGTTTTAAGCATTACTAATGATTATAATAAAGTAGATTATAATAAAATATGTTGTATGCATCGATGCTGCTATTCTACACCCAATAGTTATTCTACACCCAAAACAAATTACTGAAGAAAATAGAAATTACTAAAGAAAATTAAATTAAATTACTGAAGTGCGATAAATTACTAAAAGATTCAATACAAAATTACTGAACAAAATAGAAATTACAGAAGTAATTGGAATAAAATTACTGAGGGAGAGGAAATTACTGAAAAAATAAAAAAAATACTGAATGAAATGTAACAAAATTAGTGGATGAAAGAAAGTTAATGAAGTAATTGAAACAAAATTACTGAAAAAACAAACATTACTAAAGAAAACAGAACCAAATTACTGTGGTGTAGAATAACTAATAGCATTTGTATTGTATGTATTATATTTTTTTAATAAGACAAATAGTCGGTGCCAATATTCTAAACCCTGGCATAAGGTTTTCAGAAAGCAGAATATGTATTCAAAATACGAGACGCACAATGTGTCGTATTTAATACAAGCATGACATCAGACTAATGAAATGTACGATGCCAACTACAAATAATGTTCCTAGCTGGGTTGTATATGTATTAGATCCAATTGTAAGTTTTTGTAAGGAACAATAACCCATTTAGTCCGGGGAATAATGGTGGCGAAGCTAGAAAAAAATTAGTAGGAGTGCAAAACTATCTTATTTAGCTATTCATGGTTGTTTAATATTGAAATTAAGAGGTGCTATATGGTGAAAATAAGTCAATTACAAGCAAAATTTGAATTTCGTGGTGTATCTGCACCCAGAAGCTACAATGTAGCTTCGCCCCCGCTTCAACCAAATAGACTCGTCAAAGCTATGCAATGCTACCAAAGTCATCAAAACTTGCAGTTCCCATTTTGTCAACTTTTCTTTTTTTCTTTTTTTTTCCTCTACCTTCATTTTCTAACACCAATGCCGTAACATGTTCCATACTCTTCTTTCTTCCGGTTGCCCCCACCCAACACTAAGGCAACTTTTGTAATACAGAAATTTTTCATGAATTTTATAGAAATTTTAAAGAAATCAATTCAATTTCATAAAAAAAAAATCAAATCACAAACTAGCAATGTCGTGCGACGAGGTGCCAAGTAAATTGTAGTAATAAACAGTCACTTCATTTTTAAAGGTCAATTAGTAATCGAAAATAATAATTTAAAAATAGAATAGCAATATTTCCCCCCTCCTATCCACGGACCACGATGGTCTTCTCCCTCCTCCAAACTCATGCGCACATCGTCGCCGTGCCCACGGTTCCCCACGTCTCGTTGTCCCGCCATTTAAACCTCTCGCTGTCCCATTCCTCGCATTTCTCCGGCCTCTGCTCTCCCTCCAAAGCAAGCAACCAACCAAACGGAAAGAGACAGGAGGGCAGCTGGTAGGACCGGAGGAGGAAGAAGAAGTTGAAGCCGCCGCCGCCGCGCAAGAGCAGTCTAGCAGACACCAATCAACCTTCTTCTCCATTGACCAGCACCAATCCTTTTACTCGACTACTCAACTCAAATAGCTCGTGGCGAGTGACCGGACTGCGTATTCCCCCATGCAGAGACGCGGCTAGGTCCATGCCCATCGTCCCATGCCACAGGACAGGTGAACGGTCCAACAAGCTTGGGTTCCTGTTCTTGGGTTCTTGTTCTTCGGTTTGTCATATTGGTTGTTGCGCCTCTTAGGATTTGGTGAGTGCTTTGGTTTGTGATGAATCTCGCATTGTTCTTGTGATCCCAAGCTTCGGGATTCATTTGAGGATTACAACCCATTCCAGTTGTGATTGGTTCAGTTGGAGTTTTCACCATGCAATTGTTTAACAGGAAAGCTGTGATTTCGCTTTATGTCAAGTGTCAACAATTTCTTCGTCAAATAAATTACTACTCCGTCTCTAAATATAAGCATTTTTGGATTTAGTCAAAGTCAAACTTTTTTAACTTTAACCATTAATAATATAAAATTAATAATGTTTTATTATATATAAATTATGTTATTAGATTCTTCATGAAACATACTTTCATAATATGTAATTTTTTATATTATAAATTATTTAAATTTATAGATATTATTAGTTCAAAGTTGATAAAATTTGACTTTGATCAAACCTAAAAATGCTTATATTTGAAGACGGAGGGAGTATTCTTAATGACTGCCGTTGCTGCCATGAAAACTGAGCGCGAAACGCCGTTGCAGAAGCAGAGCAGGGGCGGCGTCTACGAGGAGCACCAGAAGCGCCGGCCACCATGCAATGTTTCCGGTTCGCGGGCTGGGACCGGGAGCGGGAGGCGGACGAGCGACGTGCGCCGGCGCGGTCCCTGTCCGCGCAGTCAAACGGCAGCGCGGCGTCGACGGACCGCGAGGTGCCGCGTTTGGAGTCCGAGTTCTCCCTGAACGCGGCGTCAGAGCTCAGCAGCGCGAGCTCGTTCGGCCGGTGCCGGCAGCTTTCGCTGTCGCAGCGTCCGGCGAACGCGCTCCGCGTCTTCACGTTCCAGGAGCTGAGGTCCGCGACGCGCGGGTTCAGCCGCGCGCTCATGCTCGGCGAAGGCGGCTTCGGGTGCGTGTACCGCGGCGCCGTCCGGGCTGCCGGCAGCGGCGGCGACGCGCGCCGGAGCGTGGACGTCGCGATCAAGCAGCTCGGCCGCAAGGGGTTGCAGGGGCACAAGGAGTGGATGACGGAGGTGAACGTGCTCGGCGTGGTGGACCAATCCAACCTGGTCAAGCTCGTCGGGTACTGCGCCGAGGACGACGAGCGCGGGATGCAGCTGCTGCTCGTCTACGAGTTCATGCCCAACGGGAGCCTGGCGGACCACCTGTCCGCGAGGTCGCCGCGGCCGGCTTCGTGGGCGATGAGGCTCAGGGTGGCGCTCGACACAGCTCGAGGGTTGAAGTATCTCCATGAAGAATCTGAATTCAAGGTTCGATCATTTACTTCTTAAATTGTCTTGCTCTGATCGATTTACATTGTTTTTACTTGTTCATTTCAAGAGAGCTCTGATATAACTTGCATCACCGTAATGTCTTTCTTTTTCAGATAATATTTCGTGATCTGAAGCCTTCGAACATTCTTCTCGACGAGAACTGGAACGCTAAACTATCCGATTTCGGCTTGGCGAGATTAGGACCACAAGAAGGGAGCCATGTCTCCACAGCGGTATGTTATGTAACAATAACCCTTTCAGCTTATTTGCAAATCCTACTGAATTTTATGGTGGCTCTGCTACTTCTTCGAACTACAAAATGTTTGCATACAAGACTCACAAAAAAGAGCTGCTCACGTCCGTGGTTGCAACACGGAACCATTCAATTGTCCTGGTCTCGTCGTCAAAAACCGCTACACGTGCACGAAATTGTAGCACCAAATAGTACTTTTCAAATATTGGTGGCCTATTGTGATAACAAAGAAGCTAACCGTATCACTATCCTCAAAGCAAAGCAAATAGAAGCCGAAACACACCGTAAAGATAGAGGTATCTAAGCACTTTCGGTAAGTATGCACGTTAGCGCCGAAGGGCCGGCCAGAAAGTCACCTAAACTTCCTGGTCAATTAGCATTCGCTGCCCTTTCTGGGTGCTTTCGGTCCAACAAGTCAGTTAAAACCAACAACATATCTATGCACTAAATTACCAGCATCAACTAGGACATCCATATGCATAGATACCAGCATCTATTGAAAGCTTCTAATAAGCAAAACTTTTTGTTGTGTGACAATAAACAGGTGGTGGGCACTATCGGATATACAGCACCTGAATATATCCACACAGGACGCCTCAGCAGCAAGAATGACATATGGAGCTACGGCGTGGTGCTCTATGAGCTCCTTACAGGTCGGCGGCCTCTGGACCGGAATAGGCCGAGAGGCGAGCAGAATCTTGTGGAGTGGGTGAAGCCCTACTCTTCCGACGCTAAGAAGCTTGAAGCCATAATCGATCCAAGGCTTGGAGAGAACTATTGCATAAAGTCTGCAGCAAAGCTCGCATCAGTGGCAAACAAGTGCCTGGTACGTCACGCCAGGTACAGGCCAAAGATGAGCGAGGTGTTGGAGATGGTGCAGAAGATCGTTGATAGCAGTGAACTTGGTACACCAGAGCATCCCCTGATCGGGAATTCACAAGAATTAGTTAGTGACGAGAAGAAAAGAAAAGGAATTGACTTGAAGAGAAGAATTGCTGATATTAAAGGTGGAGATGGCAGATGGTTTGCATGGCAAAGGTGGACACCCAAGCTTGTAAGAACACAATGACACAACACATCGTCAGGCAGAATGTTGCTTGCATGACTTGCATAGTTCGTAGCAGAAACAGCAAAGATGATTCAATTGTCACTACAGTTGTCATTTACTACACGAGTAACTGTAAACAAACAGCTTGGTGTAACTCATTGCTGTCACTGCTAAATAATGACTAGATTTTCATTTTCAAATATCACATATAGAAAGCTTCTACTAAATTGGAGCCTTTCTGTTTTTTTTCTGAACCCAAAATCAAAGAAGACAGTTCATTTCTTAGAAATTGTATTGTAGTTAACTTGGTTTTGCAGAGTGACTTTTGAGCTATATATCAGTGCCAAACAAGATTTCAGTTAGTGCATAAGCACAGTGCTTCCTGAGTTTGCCAGTGTCATACTTGGCATGCACCTACATGTAGAATTTCTTGTTTTCTATGGGGCGCGTGAAAAAGAAGGAAGATATTTCATACCAAAGAGATGTAGAACAGCAATTTCCATAAAAATCGGTAGCATGTGCTCTTGTTATGTAGTAACTTTGCTCCATACACAGTTCTAGGTTCTGGGATATAGTCCTGGAGGGCAAAGTTGCCAGACTTTTTTGAACAGTGACTGGTTGGCATGATGCGTGTGCTTGATGAACTCACTGTAATAGACTGAAGCAACCTTGAAATCTTGGTTACACACCTTTGTAATCCATATGGTTCTTCTCAGTCACCTCCACATCACTCATACAAGAACCCATGGGTGAAGCGGATCTTGAAGAAAGACTACTGTCTCCTGGTATTCTAGAACTGAGCATATCATGACTGTCATCAATGCCCTGTTATGGCGACATTCACCAGGTAGATTCGAGTGTTTCAAGACTATTTCAGAAGTCGTGTCTTTTGTTATGGTTTTTCATCTAATAAAGGATGTTTCTTCTTGTATGCGAATGTCTGTCCTCTTGAACCGACATCAAGTATTTTGCTTCTTATCCAGATACGATATGAAATAACTCTCTTTCTGCTATCCTGGGAGAACCCCAAGACTATTCCTTCACCTCATCGCTCAGTGAAAATTGTGTAACACATGTTTCTTCTTATCTGTAAATATCTCTCTTCCGATGGATATACTCAGAACAGGCCTACCTCGCATTTCAATTTTTTAACATCCTCACTGACCTCCTGCCTGGGTTCACTTCAAAACTATGAATAGAGTGCTTTAGCCTTCATGGGAAATGATTTCTAAGAAATCCGCAGGCACTACACCACCTAGCACTATGCAGAGAAGTGTTCCAGAATGGTTTCATCGCTTTTCATTTTCATCTCTGTCACTATTAGATTCAGCAAGGCATAAATCTCTGTTGAGCCTGGATGAGTCTTGTCATGGGCAATGAACCTGCAGAGCCCTCCACCAACATCTATCTCACTAAATCCAGCGACCTTCTTTACACCCCTCTCCTCCATCACATTTCTAGCTTTCTTCACCTCCTGCCACCGCCTAGCAACAGCATAGATATTGGCTAATCCAATGTACCTGCCATCATGGTCAGGCTGCAATTGGACAAGCTGCCTGCCGACTACCTCCCCCAGCTCCACCCATCCATGCAAATGACAGGCATTCAGGAGAGCACCAAGTACAGAAACACTGGGCTTCATAGGCATGCTTCTAACAACACCATATGCTTCTTCCAAGCGGCCTGCTCGGCCAAGCACATCTACGAGGCAAGCGTAATGCTCAACATGTGGTCTGAGCTCTTGAGATTCAAGCAAGCAGAAGAATCTCCAAGCCTCATCCACCAGACCACCATGCACACAAGCGCTCAACAAACAAAGGTAGGTGATCTCATCAGGCACAACCCCAGCATGCTGCATCTCCCGGAAAATGTCCAAGGATTCAGCACTCCTGCCATGCACGGCTAGACCTCCGATCACAGCATTCCAGATCAAGACATCTGTGTTCTCTACTGGCACAGCACGGAACACCTCCAACGCCTCATGGATCGCCCCACACTTGGCGTACATGTCAACAAGTGATGTCGCGAGCCTGAGCTTCATTGGGAAGCCACGGTCCTGGAGGAACCGGTGCACCTGCTTGCCCTGCTCGAGGTCCCCAAGGTGCGCGCATGCGCCGAGCACGCTCACCATTGTGACTTCATTTGCCCTCACCCCATTGCTTGCTGGCAAGGTGGCCGCTGTTTCCTTCATCAGCTCGAACACTTCAAGTGCCTCACGGTGCTCCCCGCACTTGACGCAGCCATCAATCATGGCGCTCCAGGACACCACATCCCGCCGCGGCATCCGCCCGAACACCTGCCGCGCGGCTGGGAGGTCCCGGCACTTGGCGTACCCGTCGAGGAGAGCGTTCCACGAGACGAGGTTGGGACGGGGGATTTCGTCGAACACGTGGCGGGCGTGGTCGGGGAGGGCGCAGGCGGCGTACATATGGATGAAGGAGTTGGCGATGTGGAGGTCGGTCGGGAGGAGGCCCCGGCGGAGCGGGTGCGCGTGGAGCGCAGCGGCGAGGGAAGGGCAGGCGAGGCGCGCAGCGGCGCGGGCGAGGAAGGGGAAGGTGAGATGGGAGGGGCGGCGCGCGACGCGGAGGAGGAGCAGGAAGAGGGAGAAGGAGAGAGCAGGGTTTGCGGAGGAGGAGGCGGACCGGATCAGAGGGTCGAGGAGGGGCGTCGTGAGCGTGCGGCCTTGGAGGTGGTCGAGGAGGTGCGGCGTCGGAGGAGATGGCGGCCGCGGCGGCGGCGGCATGTGAGGTGCGATCAGGCGGGAATGCGGAATATTTTTTTCGACCTAATCCGAAATTGTTTGTGGCGGCACCTCGGCAATCAAACTTTAACAACCACTTTGCTTCTTTGCCTGGTTTCGGATGCATGTGAACACCAACGTTTACAAAACCGTTCAAACTGGATCGATCAAATCGGTTCGACTTAGTTTGGATGGTTCCTGGTTCTCGATTTAATAAATTATAAAAAATTTAAAAATTCAAAAAAATAAATTTGAAAACTGGTCGGTAAACTTAGTCAAACCGAGCGATAAACCGAAAAAACTAGTAAAAACCGCTCGAACTAATTTGATTTTAAATTTGAAAACAGTAAACAAAAAAACCGATCGATAAACCAGAAAACTAGTCAGTAAACCGAAAAAACCAGCCAGTTTTTTCTCTAAAAATTTGATTTTCAAATTTGTCTGATTTTCGCGGTTTACTGTATTGATTTTTCCAATTTTCACGAAAACCGATCAAACCACTATCAGCCGATTTTCGAAGCCACAACGGTTTCCAAAATCTTGGTGAACATTTGTCTTAAAAATTTTGGTGCTCGCTTCCACACTAGCCAGGAAGAAAGATGTTGGAAGCTCGTGGGAGTCGTTGAGCCAAGGTGGACGATAGAGACGATCTCAATAGGGTGGAAACGGTCGCTGGCCACGCCGAGAGCAATCGCCGATCGATGAACGCTCCCTAGAGGTCCGTCGTCGAATGCATGGCAGTACTAGTAATTATCGAATTTTAATTGACGATGTCATTCTTTTGTAATCTATAAATTGGGAAAAAAAACTAGGGTGCAACATTTTATGGGTTTATGAAAAAACTGAGGATTCAGTTTTTAATAAACCATCTTATTTAGATTGTTTATTAGAATGATCCAAACAATGGTTTATTTAGATTGTTTGATTTGGATGAGCGTTTCACAGCTTTTAAATCTCCAACCAGCCAAAAAAGTGAAACCCTCCCCCAATCAGGGTTGCTCTAAAAGCCGAAAAGCATCCCTCTCAACGCTTTTCATCTTGTGTGCCTTTCGCCTCACCGTTCAAGCCCTGAGCCACAGTTTTCCTCGAGCTAGTGCCCCACCACCCACCACCCCGGCGGCGGCCCTTTGTTCACCTAGAGTTGCCGCCTGCCACTGTCCCTTCCACCACGAGATAGTACCAAACTAGTCGCCACCACAAGTTAGCCCCTTCGCCCGCGCCGAGCTACCGACCTTGACCGATGCCCTATGTTGTCGCTCCTCCGTCCGCCCTAAGTCACCACCTCTGGTGACGGAGACAGGACCGGTGCTGCAGCACTGGTCCTATGTTTACTTTTGGCTGTTAAATATAAGTAAATCTTAGCTAATATTGCTTATATTTTACTTAATTTTAATTGATTTAGCTAGCACATGTTCATATGTTTAGCACCCAACGATATACATTCTTGGCTTCGCCACTACCTCCGACTGACGCCCCAAGATGTCACCGCTGTTGTCGGCCAACACAAGCACTCTCTGTCCAGCTTGAGCCGTCAGAGCCGTCCGCCATCTCAAGCCGCCTCAGCCCTCAGTTCTTCCACCGTGTAGTCTCCTCCCTTCATGGCCGCTGCTGAGGTGTACATGTAAAAGCGACATAGCTAAACACATCACATTTGATCCTCCAGAAACTTGACTTCATGGGCTCGTAACTAAAGCTGGGCATATGAGCCGTGCCAAATGGGTCGGCTTTCGGCCCACCCCTTTTGGCACGGCTCAGAAACGGCATGGCACGGCCCTGCCGGCACCGGGCTCGGGCCGACACCAGGCCTGGGCCGGCACGGGCCCGCTTGTCAGACCGTGCCTGGGTCGAAGGTCAAACATGAGGCCCGACACGGCACGGCTCGGTTTTATATTTCGCATAAATATAATTAAGTTTTATGTGCAAACAAATCAGCCAATAAGATCTAGTGGTACGCTCCACCAGTTAAACATAGGAGGAGGTCGCGGGTTTGATTCCCTCCTTTGCTCCATTTTGCACTATTTTCAAGTATTCCTATTTTAAATGGGCGGCTAGCAAGGTGGGCGTCCGTGCCGGCCCGGCACATTTAGGCCCGGTTAGAGCTGACGGGCCGTGCCACGGGCCGGCAGCTCCGTCCGTGGTCTGCCTCAGCACAGCCCGTCGTGCCATAATGGGCCGGGCCAGGCGGCCCGATTGCTCAGCTATACTCAACCTTGGCTTCTCCAAAAATGCTACTTCTCCAAAATGCGGAAAAGCAAAGGCTCCCCAAACACGGCCAAAATCACCGAAAGTGTCAGAAATCGCACAAGAAAGTCACGAGGTTGAGTTGCTGCGCCTTGATTTCCGGTGGACTCCGCCTAAAACAAACAGGAGTCCCGGATTGCTGCAGCTCCTAGCAGCGTTAAACAACCAAACACCACGGTTGCCGGTTGGCCAAGCGCGAAGCAACCGCGCGCGCGCGCGGCGGCCGATTTCGGCCGCGCGTTGATGCGAGCAATCAGCCAATCACTCACTCCCGGTCGCGCCTGCGCGAACGCACCTCGCGAACGCACCTCGCCGCCGCCACGGACCGGCCGATCGGGGTCAGCTCGGCTCTTCCGGTCGAACAACAGTGCTGGTGTCCCGCCGAGTGTCGACATGCGTCACACACGGCTGATTAAGGCGGTGATAACGATGATATGGCGACACCGTTTGCAACATGTGTACACCGTATTGCTGCGGCCAATCAGTGCGAAAACGATCGCATTGAAATGCGTGTTTTGTCTCGAAAGATGTCGTAGGTGTATAATGCTAGTAACGGGCGAACGGCCTGTCGCGGGTCTCGGTCGTCTCGACGCCTCAGTCCCCCTCCAACATTATGTTACGTTGGTCCTGGTCCTAGAAGAAAATTGCTGCCCGCCAGGTATCCCATTGTGCCGTGCCATCACCGAGCTAGGAACAAAATGCTGATTTGATCGGTTTTGAACGCTGTTGAAGCAACCCATAAACCAGAAAACTGAACTGAAATTATTTTTGCAACAGTGTTTTTATCAAAAATTAATCAGTAGTTGAGCTGAACCAGTTTGATCGAAAATTATAAAATTAAACCGACTGAATTTCAACAATTTTTGAAACCATGTTGATCATCCCACCTGAGCTGGGTCGTCCGTAAACCATCACCTTTTGTAATTGTCTTGTTATAGTGCAAAATGGTACTCTTTTCATTTTAAATTATAAATTATTTTGAACTCAACAACTAAGTCATTCTCACTTTCTAATACATTAATCACTTATAAAATCGAGATGGAGCGAGGAGCGCCTAAGAGCTACTTCCGGCATATGCCCCCACCCCACCGGATCAAGAGCAGTGGAATCTTAGAGCCAGATTATCTGCTCGTCCTCCAGGTTGGCTGTGGGCAAGTAGTGGAAAGAGGCCACCGTCGGTCGCCAGCTCGCAATTACACCGGCGATGATGACATTGTCTCCCGGCATCATGTTAATTGAGACATTTGACACCGATGCACCATACTGTAGAGATGATTCTTCCGAACGAACCCCTACGCTCGCGCGAGACCATTCAACCCTCGATCCCTCCGACTGCTTTTTTTTTTTATAAATGTTCAGACAAAATAGTTACTACCTCTGTTATAAAATATAAGCATTTTTAAGTTTGATTAAGATCAAAAATTTTTAACTTCTACCAATAATATTTAAAAATTACATAGTTTTAAATATAAAAATATATTTTTTATGAAATTTTATTTAATGATGAATTCAAAAAATATAATTTTTTATATGATAAAATATTACTCCTTCCCTTCCTAATTATTGACACGTTGACAATTCAAACTTCAACTTTGAGCATTTATTTTATTTAAAAAATTAATTTGAATGTATAAAATTATAATTCATAATTCTAATTACTTTGATAATAAAGCAAATCATAACAAAATATATAATATTCATCAAACTTTTTTAAATAAGACGAATGGTCAAAGTTGATGGCTGAAGTCAAAGGTGTCAATTTAAGAATAGAGAGAGTATTAATTATATTTATTAGTGGTTAAAATGATAAAAATTTGACTTTAACTAAACCTAAAAATGCTATATTTTAGAACGGAGAGAGTAGTACTCTCTCCGTTCTTTAATTGGTGTCGCCGTTGACTTCAAACATCAACTTTAATTGGTCTCCGCGCTCTGTGTCGCGCCGTCAACCTCGACTCGCCCACGTGGTGCCATCCTCGTCCTGCGCGTGGAACCCCGTCAACCCCGTCGAGCTTGCCGTACCCGTTCCGCAAGGCCCCGTCAGCGCCCTGTCCTCGCCCGACCTTCCTCGTCGTTGTCAGCGCGCTGCCTTGTCTTGGTCATCCCCGCGCGGCTCTGTCCCCGACCATCGCTGAGCCCGCTCTGGTTGATTGTTGCTTGGGTGAGTGTTCTTGGATCTCCGCCTTTGTTTTTGGCTGGTTGTGGCTTGCCGTCTCCTGAACTCAAGTTTGCTGGTGCATGATGTTACGGGCGTTGGATCTGAAAGCAGTTCGAGGCTTCGAACAAGTCGTCACCATGTCACTGTCGCCGTTTTGTCGTGCAGTCAGTCATCGCGGTACCTCGGTGAGCTGCTGCCTCACCCCGTCTCTGTCTCTCGGTGAGAATCTGTTTATCATGTTTGTTTCCAGGATCACTGCTGATCCGTTGTGTTTGTTGATCATTCCTTGTTGCCGTGTTTGTTGGGCAGTTGGTGATCGTTTCAGTGATGCCGGAGCTTCGGAGCAGCACTCAGGTGGTGGTCGGAACACCTTGCGGGATGTTGGTGTCCACCTCGATGCTGGTCTTCCTTGGTTGCTTGGCTGTTTCCGGTGAGCTTCCTTCATCCTTGTCATTTCCTTGATCGTCGTTTCCGTTGTTTGAACTTTGAATCTTATCTGTGTCAGGAGAACCAAATCGTCGGAGTGCGAACACGTTTTGGCTGCCAAGGTCGCTGCACAGCCTGAGGTTGTCGCCAAAGGCAGGTGGTGAAATCGTCGAGGTGGAGCTGCCACCGTCGTCGTTGTCACATCGCTGTCGTCCCCTTGGTGAGACCGTGTTCCTTGTCTTCATTTTTGCGTGTTTTTGGTGTGCTATGTTGAGAATAAATCATGGTTAGCGTTTGTCTTTAGATCGGTGGATCACCGTCGTTCTTCGTATCTAGGCGCCCAAGATCTAAACTGTGTCGTCTTCACCATCGGCCGTATTCCTGCAGCTTCTTTTCAGCTCTTGCTCAAGTCTCGGTGAGCATCTCTGTTTCTCTATTCAGTTTCTCGTTTCATTTCAATCTGTGAGCGCTGACTTGTCCATCTCTTTCCTTACTTGATCGGTTTCGCATCGAGCTACCGCATCGTGTGCAGGTTCAACTGGCCACGCTGTCGTTCCTGGGGTCAACTCACCGATCATCTCATTGGAGAGTTTCTCGTGACATCAACGCCGTCGGTCCTTCGTTGAACCAAGCCATGGTGAGCTCTGTTCTCTTGTCTCTGCGCCTTTCTGGTCGCTTAGCAAAGTTCGCAACTCGTAGCTATGAGTTAGTGCTGAAGTCTAAGTTTACCGTTGTGTGAAGGGATCGTTCCTCCTTCCAGCCAAGGTCACGCGGAGTCGGCCGTGACCGAGCCCAAGTTTGAGATCATCCGGTCATGTCGAGTTCTGGTGTCATCTCCACATTTGGTTGTCATCCTTACAGTCTTGCTTCATCCTTGTCGCAAGTTTTGGTGAGCACTTCTATCCTTTTGTTTCTCTTCCTGTTGGTTAGTGGGGGCGTGTAAGAGAACAGAGCCCAGTACCTCAAATGTGTGAGTTTTACAAATAACTCTATACATACTATTTAGTGGGGGCATGCAAGAGTTTGAGGTGCTGAGGACTCTTGGGAAGCCCCTATGGGCATACCTGTTACGGGTACACTGGAGGTTTTGGCCTTGGGCCTTCGGAGAGCTTGTTGGTTGTTGGAATTGAGGATGGAGAGATAGCCTACCCCGACAATTAAGGACCGAGTCTTTCGAGCCTTGTATGCTCAGTCGACAACCATGCGCACCACGTTACCCTGTATGCGCAGAGGCTTGATCTTGAAGCTTGCTGAGACTGGTTGTTTACCCGTGGATTGGCGGTGATGTGTTAGTATGGTGTAGAGTTACAACTCCTCACATGAGATCGAGATACTCCACCTGATCAATGGTAGGCTTCTCACAGCTCTAGAACCCGGCAGCGTAGGCGACTGGGATCCCTATCCTAGAGGACGGGTAACGCCACTTAAAGCTTATGTATGGGTTTTGTGTATTCGTTGGGACTACCACGGTGGTTTCCGACGGCACTTCTCGTGTGACCAGGTGCATAAACTCTACAGAGTTACAATGCGCATTGCCACGTCCTTTTGGAAGGACACCCCTGAGTTGTGCTCCTCGTTAAGTAGTTTTGTTTTCTTCTCTCTACCTCTGTTTTGAAATGTTTTGGACTCCGGCATTTGAGCTATGGCTAAGTGTGGAGATTACACCGGCATTTAAAATGAATCTCCGTTCGGGATAACGGAGATCTCTGCGGGGCAAAATAATAAAATTTGATAGTTTTAAAAATAAAACTTCTTGCATCTTTAAAATAAAATATTTTAGACTTGCATTTAGCACTTGAGCCAGCTTACATCCTTGAAACTATCCTCTGTATGCATACATTGTTGCTAAGTATTCATGTACTCACGGCTTTTCACGCCCTTCTTTTTCAGAGGTCAGCTAGAAGATCGTTCTCGTCTGCTTTCTAGCTGTGACTTGAGGTTCGCTCTTGCACTCGAGTTGCCTGTGGAGAAAAAGGTTCATCTTGGTGCTTGCTCCCGTTTGTTCCCGCTGCTATTTCAGTTTCAATTTTCTCGGTAGTTTTTGTTCCGCCTTCAGATGTTCAGTAACTTTTATAGATAATCCCGTTGAATTAATTTATCTTATTCTTGTTTACTCATTCTGTTATAGTTTCTTGATTAGTTACTTGTGATAAATATGTTTGCGAACCTTTTGAGATTGGTAAAAACACGTGGGATCGGGTCTTATCGAAAGATAAGCCCAGTTGTTATATTAGAGCATCTTCAAAAACTCTCCATTAAACCCTTCAAAATCAAATTATAAGGGAAAAGTCAAAAGCCTCCTCCAACAACTCTCCTAAGACACTACCTTACTTTCGAGGGTCCTCCGAAATTCTCCCATTCTAAGGTAAATCTGAGGAACTTTCTGTAGTACCCAATTTCGTCTCACGTGCAATTAACGGACCGATTGTTCACTTGGTTCAAATTTAAACTACATTGAGGGGAGCTGTTGAAGGAGGCGATTAAAATAGATCTAAAATTTTTTTATTGACCTAAAAAATACTTTTTGAAGTGATTTTTTGAGGAAACTCTTAGAACCCTACGATAAACAAGTTATCAATATTATTACATATTTTCAGTCACTACGGATATGAACACGTGATCATGAAAACTTTCTTTTTCATGGTCACGTGTCTGTATCGTAATTGATGCCACCGTTCAATCCTGCCTACATCTCAACGGCCGGAAAAATGCTATTCCCTGCGCACGCGCACGACCATTCAACCCTCCTCTCCTATATACAGAGCCATGCTGCAGCTGCTGCGCTTCACATTATTCTCTCCCGAACTCTCTCTCCACACACCACCCACTAGGCCGGAGACAGGGAGAGAGAGAGGGAGCGCGACGCGCGCGCGTTCCATCCATGGGGCAAGAGTCCGTGGCGGCGGCGACGCCGAACGGTGCCGGGAGGCCGCACGCCGTGGTGATGCCGTACCCGCTGCAAGGCCACGTGATCCCGGCGGTGCACCTGTCTCTGCGGCTCGCGGAGCGCGGGTTCGCAATCACCTTCATCAACACGGAGTCCGTGCACCACAAGATCGCGGCGGGCGCGGGCGGCGGAGCGGCGGACATCTTCGCGGCCGCGCGCGCGGCGGCGGCGCCGGACCGGCAGCTGGACGTGCGGTACGAGCTGGTGAGCGACGGGTTCCCGCTGTCGTTCGACCGGTCGCTGAACCACGACCAGTTCATGGAGGGCGTGCTGCACGTCCTCCCGGCCCACGTCGAGGACCTGCTCCGCCGCGTCGTCACGCGCCCGGCGTCGACGTGCCTCGTCATCGACACGTTCTTCGTCTGGCCGGCCACGCTCGCGCGGAAGCTCGGCGTGCCCTACGTGTCGTTCTGGACCGAGCCCGCGCTCATCTTCCACCTCTACCGCCACATGGACACGCTCACCAAGAATGGACACTTCAGGTGCAAAGGTACGTATACCTACGTACGCGTAGGAGCTCCATCATCCACCATCTCTCTGCCACGTGTGGATATTTTTGGCTCGAGACATGCTCGACACTTCAGTTGTTCAGTGTCTATTTTTAGCCATAAGACGAGACGGGCCAGAGGCGTTCACTCGATAACCAGTCAAATTTAGGAACGATTCAAAGAGAAAACCCAATTGGTAGGGACCGTAGGAGACGCGAAAGAGCAGTTTCCGCCGCGGCGTGGACTTGCTGCCAATAGTGGATGGACGAGTTCCATGCTCGGATGGAGACGGGACCTTGCTGTATCTGCATGGGTCGTCGTCTATCAACATGCCATTATTTAAGTTGAGACAGTGACAGATTGCGCCCTGCGTCACGGTCGTTACACGTAAATTGGCCCAAACCAGGAGGATAAGTCTGCTTCTGCAGGTGACCCTAGGACGCATAGCCCGGCCGGTTTTTTCTTATTCGGAGTTTTCCGTTATTATGTGAAATTTCTGTATGCAAAAAGAAAAAAAATAATACTCAAAATGAAATAAATTAATACAAACTCAGAGGTAAAATAGTTATTTTGTCCTTTCACTTAACACCATTAGAGGGTAAAACTGGCAGGAGGAGCAAATAAGAAATCAAAAATGGATTTAAAACCATATATGGAAGTTTAAATCGGAAAAGGCCAAGTAGGGATGGCAATGGGTCGGATTCTGGTCGGGTTTTGTACAAACCGCCCGCTTAAAAAAATTACAGGTGCAATATCAGAGCTGCACTCGCACCCACAGGTAAAAAGTTAAATTTGAACCCGTCAGTTTTTAGGTCCCATCAGGTTTGCTTTATATCTTGTCACAAAGCGCATATCCATCATAGTTATACACATGACTGGCGGGTGCCCGCCGGGTTTTGGGTAGGTGTCTGATTCCCCATTGTCATAAGGATGGCAACGGGTTGTGTTTCAGACTCGAGAGAGTTTGTAATGGGCTGGGCTGAGCAAATTATAGTATTCAGGCGCCCAACAGGTCATCCGCGGGAGGGGAAAAAACCCAACCTACGCCAGTGTTATTTTATATCGGGCGCGGATGAATAAATGGACACGCAACCGCACCTGTTGGATGCAAAACTTAACTGGTACCTAAAACCCGCACTTGAATTGCCATCCCTACCAAGAAGAGAAGCAGTAAATATTTTAAGACCAAATAAGAAATTCTCCCTTTAGAGTTTTTCATTATTATGTGAAACAATATTTATGAATTTAGTGTGTTTCAAGAGGGCCTGAGGCTTCAAACTCAAGAAACTACTCCCTCCGATTTTAAAATATTGACACCGTTAAATTCTCACATCAACTTTGACAAAAAAAATATAATAAATATAATGTATTTTGTTATAATTTGATTTATCATTAGAAATATTTGCAATAGTATTAATAATTTTACCTATTTAAACTATTTTTTTTTAAAAATGATCAAAGTTGATATAAAGTCAACGGTGGTCAATATTTTAAAACCGAAAAGAGTCTGAAAAAAACAACGTCATGGAAGTTTATACTCCACTGTCTACGCGATTATACTAACAGGGAGCACTGAA
Source organism: Zoysia japonica (assembly GCA_001602275.1). Lineage (NCBI taxonomy): Eukaryota > Viridiplantae > Streptophyta > Magnoliopsida > Poales > Poaceae > Zoysia > Zoysia japonica. The sequence goes on along the minus strand of BCLF01000108.1, from coordinate 507,495 downwards.
CTAGTAGAAGGCTGCGCGGCTGCCGGCCGGCGACGGGGTAGTGTTGCACGTTAGAAAGTGGTGTGAACGAGTCACGCCGTGCCATGCATAGAGGATCGACCAAAATGACTGGGAAAATCCGGTAACTACGACATGGCGCAAGAGAATGGCCCTTTGCGCGCGCTCTGTTTTTCCTAGTACTAACCTTTTCCTCGCCGCCTCCTTTGTGGACACGCAGAGCCTCGCAAGGACACGATCACGTACATCCCCGGCGTCCCGTCCATCGAGCCATGCGAGCTCATGTCGTTCCTGCAGGACACAGACACCACGACCGTGGTGCACCGCATCATCGACAGGGCCTTCGAGGAGGCCCGCGGCGCCGACGTGGTCGTCTGCAACACCGTGGAGGAGCTGGAGCCGTCCACCATCGCGGCTCTGCGCGCCGGCGGGAGTCCCTTCTACGCCGTGGGTCCGGTCCTCCCCGCGGGCTTCGCGCGCAGCGCCGTGGCCACGTCGATGTGGGCCGAGTCGGACTGCTCGCGGTGGCTGGACGCGCAGCCTCCGGGCTCCGTGCTGTATGTTTCCTTCGGCAGCTACGCGCACGTGACGCGGGAGGAGCTCCACGAGATCGCGCGCGGCGTGCTGGCCAGCGGCGCGCGGTTCCTGTGGGTGCAGCGCGAGGACGTGGTCAGCGCCGACGACCCGGACCCGCTGCCCGACGGCTTCGCGGCCGCCGCGGCGGGACGCGGGCTCGTCGTGCGCTGGTGCTGCCAGGTGGAGGTGCTCGCGCACGCCGCCGTCGGCGGGTTCCTGACGCACTGCGGATGGAACTCCATCCTCGAGAGCGTGTGGGCAGGGGTGCCCATGCTCTGCTTCCCGCTGCTCACCGACCAGTTCACCAACCGCAGGCTCGTCGCGCGGGAGTGGCGCGCCGGCGCGTCCATCGGGGACCGCGGCGCCGTGCGAGCCGACGAGGTAAGGGCGCGGATCCAGTGCCTGATGGCTGGCGCGGGGGAGGGTGCGGAGTTCAGGGAGCAGGTGCGGAAGCTCAGGGACACGCTACGGGCCGCCGTGGAGCCTGGCGGCTCGTCGCAGCGCAACTTCGACGAGCTCGTCGACGACCTCAAGCGCCGATGCGGCGGCCGTCGTTGAGCCTGGACACGTTCTTGCATGCGCCATTGCTTGTCACTATATACTCACTAGCGGCGTCGTGTTGTATCGTGTTACTGCGTACAGTCGGATTGAAGTTTGCCCTACCACGAATAAACTGAATCGAACGATTCGATATGTGTGTGTGCTATGTACGGTCGATTTGGTTCCGCGGGCTGAAGCTCTATGAAGTGCATGCATGGTATACAATGTCCAAACTTTGCAAAAAGAACACTCTGACATAAGGGAGTTGAATTGCCAAAACACATTTTTCACAAATGAAAAAAGAATCACTAGAAATGAAATAAAGATAGAGGATTTTTTTTCATGAATTTCTTCTTCAAGAATGACAAAAATACGCTGCATCGCTATCACATATATTAGCTTTAGAGTATCTCCAACAATTATGTAAAAAACCCTACATTTAAAATTTGATACTCCTTCCATTCCCAAATTCCATAAATCAAAGCATCACCATATTGGTCATGCCTAATTCGGCAATGCTGCCCACGCGACTAGCAATGGGACATAAATCATTCAGAGAAATCAATCCCAATATGAAGGATGGGGATGGGCTACGGTGAAAAACCGCTCAAACCAAGCCAATTTGATTTCAAATTTAAAATGGTAAATTGGAAAATCGATCGTAAATTGAAAAAACCGACCGGTAAACTGAAAAACCGAGCGATTTTATTTTAAATTTTTTATTTTCAAATTTGTCCGATTTTCATAATTTACTATAGCGGTTTTTGGTTTTTGTAAAAACTGACCAACTCTAGTTTACGAGGTTGAAATGGGCAGAACCCAGTCTCGCACTTGTTCACCCCCTCCAATTTCCTCGTTGCCGGAGTCGTCGACCAAGCTCCTCTACGGTCGACCTCAAAAACAGGCTTCTCTGGGTCCATTATCATTTTCCTCACCTCTCCGCCACCGATTCACGCTGGAGTGCTGGTAGCCGATTCCCTCTCTATCTTCCTTGGTTCTCTCACATTTTGTCTGGTGTTTGTGTCGAGATGAACGGAAGTAAATGGTGGGCTGGGCCTAGTAGATTCACCGATAGCCCATCCATTATATACCTTTTTCCTTTTTCTTTCTTTTATTAATTATGGAATGGGTTATTTAGATATATTGTTGAATTAAAATAAATATAAATACTTTTTACAGGAGGACACTGACACAAAATGTTAGGGCATATTGGTGAATTTCATTCTTTCTTCCTTGTGTTTAGAATATGAATCCTGGCATACTACCAAACGGTTTCACAAATAATTCTGATTTAGCTTTAGAAACATTTCAATTGAGAGACGTTTATAGTTGAATATAAAATATTACTGTCGATATCATAAAAATTAGAATTCCAAACATACACAGCCAAATATCGTATTATCAGATCCAAAGTCGACGATGGCTCATCAAAAGGCATTTATCAAGAGGCACCTACCAGCATGGAAGTCAAAAGAAGCGACACCATCAAAGACTATATTTAAGATGGGTAATTCTCATGTTTATGCATACTTAGTAACCTCGCTGAGGTTATGGTACTAGTAAACCCCGTATTTTTGTTACTCCTCGTAAACAGTCATATTTGTAACTTCTTATCCTTGCACTATAAAAAAGACACGAGAAAGACCTTTAGATGGATCGAATATCCTTGGAGACTCGCCCAGAACCTCTTATCCTCTCTCGAGAATATATTTTCACTGATTATTTGTCACTATATTAAAAAAACACATATTATCTTTCAAAAGACCTAAACTAGTTTAAATCTTATGTTTTTCTCTTAATGAATCTTCTTACTAAGTAAAACATCATCGAACCAAATATTCGCCGGACCTGACCCGCATCGACATTTACAATATGGACCCTTATTTTCATATACTAAACTAAAATTTCTAAATTTTTTTAAAAAGATTTAAACCCATATATAAAATAAAACCCATCTCTTCCTTATTATGGTAACCCAAACGCGTGCAGCACCACTGACCACAGCAGGCTCAGCAGCGGCAGCAAATGCCAATGTTCAGGCTCGGACTCGGGGCTTCAGTGCCGAGCTCTCCTCCGTCCTCCCCTATCCTCTACGAAATCCTCCTTTCTTCCTTTTGTTCTGGGCACTGCGGTGATGGGTCCATCCTTTCGCGTGGTCGGAGGCGGGGGCGGGACGATTTCGTTCCAATCAGGGATGATATGGGATTTGGGAGGAGGAATTTCATCTCTCCGAGGAGAGCGGATCTCTTTGCTTGCGTTTGGTAGGGCGGCTGCGCTACCTCGCCCTGTTGCTCGGTCCTCCTCTGAGCTGCAGCATTCTACTAATTCAGTCTATTTGCAAAAAGTGGTATGTTAAAATGATTGGCTATTTAATCTGACCTTGTTCAGTTATAAACCCTGTATAAGGGAAGGATGTTTTAGTACCGGGGAGAAAAATGAATTGCAGGATGTCCATCAGTTCTTCAGCCAATTTTTCTTTCGTGCTACCAGTTTGGTTTATTTAGTGAATGTTGCATTCAGAAGAATGAATGGATACTACCATAGAAGCATCTTTAACGAATGAATATAGTTTATCCCGCGAAATATTGTCGATTACATTCCTTTATCATTTTGTCTTCTAAGTGTTTGGTACTTCGATACAGAAAAAACAAATCAGAGAATATGCAACTAAAAAGATATAGGAAAACTGAAAACTTTTGGCCAGTAAAAAGTGATAAATGGTTGGCATCTTGGTTCTATGCATAAAACTATGCAATAATTTTCAGAATTATTTCCTTTTCAATTGTTGCCTTGTTTAAATTGTGCAACTCTTTTTATCGTGACTTGGGATGTTAACCTTTCCTCTTTGTATCACTGCAGCAGGACAAATGTTCTTCTGTTGACCAGAGGACATCATATCTTCATGTACAATCTCTTAGGAACTTTCCCATTGGAAAACTTTGTGGGGAGGTGGTCGTGGTGCGACTGGATTCTATGCATCTCTTGGGACCCTTAGAATCTTGCAATCTTTCACTGAAAAAGACTTTGTTAACTATCAAATACTTGTATGAAGCAAGAGCGAAAGTAGTTATTATCACCAGTTGGGATGCAATTCTTCAATCTGACATTCCAATGCTCAAATCAACACAGACTCTTGCTGGTTAGTCAGTGTTCAAATATTGTTCATTATGTAAACATATGTTCTGTTACTGGCTTTTAGGATTAAAAAATTTCAGTTCAATGTAGCAGAATAATGAATCGTAAACAAATATCTTTTCTCCTGTTATAGAAATTTTGGATATTCACATTTGCTGGGCTATTAATAAACCAAAAAAGAAAAATATCTGCATTTTATAAAATTGGGATGATGAGGTGAGGTCCTATGCATCACATGTCTGAAGTCTCAACAATGATAATCTGGATACCTACCATCTTACATGTAACTGTTTTCATTGTTGTTGGTGATACATTGGCTACTGTAGACAATTTACCTATCACTCCTATAGTACAAAGCACCGCACCAATTTTCAATTAAAGCAACCTAATGAGTTGCAAATCAAGTTAGTATCTATGTTTGCTAGCTCAACAAAAATCTGTCATAAATGATTGTCCTTTTAACACAATCACGATGCTGATTGTGTCAGAGTACCTATCATCGCTTCTTCAAGTGGGGGTTATTCCAGTAAATGGAGCACCTTGTTCAACATTGGTTAAACAGGAAGAGTGGGTGCAGAATGATATTATTTTATTTGAAAATCTTCAGAACTTCAAAGGAGAAGTTTCCAACTGCAATGATTTTTCTCAGAAGCTAGCTTCAGGTGCCGCAATATTTGTTAATGATTCTTTCTCACTGTCTCATAAGATTCTAGCATCAACTGTTGGCATCACCCGCTTCTGCTATGCATCTCTTGCTGGTTTCCACTTTGAAGAGGAGCTTATGCAATTGCTAAAGATCACAGACACCACAAGGCGCCCATATATTGCAATTGTAATCATTAGCCTGTCATGTTCTTCCAGTTATACTGTCGGAAAAAAATGTTTTTTCCAGTTATAATTTGATAGAAGTGCAAATTGAATCTCTCAAAAATCTAGTTTTGATTGCTCTTGTTATGAATAAGCTGCAGCTTAACTTTCTGTACCCTATAGAAAAGGGAAGCAATATATGGATTGTATAATTGTTCAAACTGTTCTACTCTACCATATTAAAAAAAACCTGAGACAATCTCTTTCATTTGACAATGCACCCATCACAACCAAATTTCGTTTTCTCTGTTCTTCACATATGATAACTCCAAAGTACTTATTCACAAATATTGTTAGTATTCACTGTATAAGCAGTTATGTTCACTTATCTGCACAGACATATATAGATTTTGTAAAAATGATATGTTGATAATGTAACACCGTATATATCTAGGTAGTGTTAGGATGATGCTAGGAAATAGGACAATAAATGCTATACTACCATGATCTTAATCTTGAGTTGGTAACATGTAATTTTTCAGTGTCATCGCTTTCATATGTGTTTAGGATTGTATTAACCTGAAACATAATGGTTAATATTTGATTATAGTGTCATGTAGCTTAACAGCAAAGGATCCTTGTACTAGCAATTCTTGTTTCTATGTAAACTATATGCAAGTAGGATCTGTGTGGGTTTTTTTTTTTTTTGAAATCAAAGTAGAATCTGTGCTTTACCAGTAAGTACTTCAAGAACCTGGAATGTACTATAGGTTTCTATTGCCTGCTTAGTTTATTTCTGAATTATTCTTGTTACTGCAGATTGGAGGCGGTAACTTCTTGAGAAATGCACCTGCTCTTGACCTGTTAGCCTCTCTATGTGATGGACTCTTTTTTGTTGGAAAACTATCCTTTCAAATAATGAACGGCCTTGGAATGTTAGTGCCTTCTCATTTCGTAGAAAGAAATGCAATTGAGGAAGTACAACAGTTTATTCAAGTCGCTTGTGATAGGAACATTCATATTTATTATCCAACAGACATATGGTGCTTGAACAGTGATGATAACAAAAAACAGAGAATTTTTAGTTCGACTGACTTATTGTGTGGTGAGTACTGCTAGCAACTTTGCATGTTCTTTCCCAGTCTTTTTGTTGGGAAATATTATTTGAAATTGCACGTCCTACATTATGCAATTTGCTAATACCTATTTTTTCCTGTGCCTAATTTCTTAGGCTGGACACCTGTGGATATAGGCCCATCAACGTTGAAGAAAATAGCTTCTCTAGTACCATTATACAAGGTAATAAATGGTACAATGACAATGTTGCTTCACAATTTTTTAATTTGGTCTCTGTTTTACTGTACAATGGTTTTGCTTAGATTTGATTAATTCTACATCTATGAAGTTTGTATTCTGAGGGAAGTATTAAGATATAATTACACCCATATCATTTGGAAGATATATGTGAACTGCAAAAAGTTGGCGTGGTATACTATCATACAGGATCAGACTTCTCTTTTGTTCTTACCAAGTAACATGCATTTACATTGTGATTTCAACCACTTTCTTGTTTGCAAACGTTTGTCACTTTTTATTTCCTGAGGTTGGATTTTTTTTTTTAATTTTGGTCCTGCCATTGAGTAATGCATGGTCTAGGTTGACTCCATTTGTACATGTAAACTATTAAGCGAAGGACTTGGCCTCATGTTGGAATGGTACATAAGGTACTACAAAACTTAAGAGCTATTTGTTTGCTTTCCACCGGGCATAACTCTATCCTACACATGTGAGTTCAGTTTTTTTTTTTTTTTTGAACAAGGGCATGTTTGTAACTTTAGCTAGAGACAATGATCCTGAATGGAGGGAATATGAATTAATATTTTTTAAAAATACCAATTAAATGTAGGCAGGGAGTAACGACTTAATATTGTTTTTGAATATCTTTATTCATTTATATATAACAATTAAGATCCTGGACAACCTATCACATTTTCTGATTTTATTTGGACAGAAGATACTGTGGATTGGTCCTACAAACTATGATTCAACGCAAGAGCTGTCAGTCGGAGCAACACATTTGGGTCAAATTCTGAAAAAAGCATCCTCAGATATCTGTGATATAATTTTAGTGGGGAGTGCTGCATCCATGGCAGTAAAAGGAATGCCAAATTCCTCATGCTGGTACACAAAATTTCCAAATGCTTCTGTTGTTTGGGAATTCCTCAAAGGAAGAATATTGCCTGGTATAGCAGCATTGGATAAAGTAAGTCAGCGCAGGAGTGATTGTTCTATTTTTCATAACTTGTGCTTCTGACGATTCAATATATCTGGAAACATATTGTTTCAATTCATTCATGTGTTTACTTACATGTCAAATGATGCCCCCCTCAAAATACTATTGAGATGGAAGTGTGGCCTGATGCCTTCATGATAGTTATAAGTTCCTGGCACCCAAAGATCTAAGTAGTCTCTTTTGTTAATAGCTGATTCACTGTCAAGCGCAATCATATTTGACATTTGTACCATGTTAGCAGAGTCCTTAAAATTGAAGTTTAATTGTGTCATAATATAGATATATTCCTGCACTGGTACAGGGAATCAGAGCTCTTCATGTATATGAGGGCATCAAAATCATCTAACACTGCAGAGTAGACAGCCTGGAAACCCTGAAGATATTAAGTGTGACCAATTAGCAAAATAACCGATTCCAGTTTTCTCTTGAAGATTTAAGTGATTAGTCTAGGAGTGAAGGACTATGACTGAATTATCAATTTGTTTATGCAGCCTGAAACCCTGAAAAACTACGGGTTCTGTGCACTATACCTAATTTATGTGCCAGAAACATTATTCATTATATTCGTATCTGATACCGAGGTCTCAACAGCATCCTTTGTTTCCACTGCAACCACAGAATCTGCATATTCTATCATGCTTTTAATAATTTTGGTTATATTAGTGCCAAAAATTTGGAAATACAACACCTTCATTTATTATATAAAACTGCAATGTTTTGAAGTCTCTTTTGTTCTAGTCATATAGATATATTTTGTTGGTCACTCTTTTACCTTTTGCAGTGTTATCCCGACCAGATTTCATGGAGAACTGTCTTCTCTGATTCTATACAACCCTTGGTTGTTGATATTGGTAGTGGTATGCCTCCACTTCAGTAATTGATTTCAAATTAGGATCTTTTTGTTGAAATGATTACAATACTCAATAGGTAATTGTAGTTCCTGGTCTCCTTTACTAGGTCCCCATTTGTCAGAGCTCCAGATCTTGGAGCTGCTCACATCTAGTTCCAAAAAAAGAAAATTTAGATCTGGAGCTGTCGATGTATTAATGGTCTTTGATTGGGCCAACTTTTTCTTATTGGAATCAACTTAAAAAATAGTCTAAAATACCTATTCACTCATAAACCCCCAATCCAACATGGACCTCGAGCTAGAGCTGTGCCAAATAGGGCCTAGATAGGCCCTATATGACTGAATTGATGTAATAGCAAACAGTGTTCCACTGTACCTGAACAGGTGGAGAAAGTCACATGTGCTGCTATTGATAATACATCTTTAGATTCTTTACTCAATTACTCCTTTCTGGAATAATGCTTGATATTGAATTAACTCAAATTTACAGTAGGGATGCAAGTGGGTAGCCGCGAGGGTCAAATTTAGTTCAAATTTTGTGGGTATTTGCAATTACCGTCCAAATTTGAACTAGACATGGGCTCATGCCCACTTGCACAGATAACAAAGTATCACTGTAAGAGTGTTTGTTATTTTCATCAGTCCATTTTCATAGCCTTGATGTCCGCTTCCCAATAGTTATTGATACGTTGTGATATGATTCTCTAGCTCTATGTTTGGTCAACGTGAGCTGTACCTTGCTAATGAATACTATCAAAAGTTAGAAGTTTTGGTTACCTAACTGTAGTATGTCTTGCCTTGAGCTCCTCTTCCACTCTTGCAAGTGCAGGAAATGGTTTGTTTCTTTTTCAAATGGCTCGAAATTGCAAAAAATCCAATTTCCTTGGGCTTGAGATGAATGTAAAGGTAATAACTGCATTTTAGGCCATATGGAATCTCATTCTTGGCTTCAATCTTTTTAGTAACCTACCTTTCTCTGTAGCTTGTTATAAGGTGCCTTCAGGGTTTAGCTTCAGATGAGAAAAGGAACCTGTAAGTCTTGCTCATGTTGTCTTTTCTCATCATTTTTTAAAGAGTGTATTCTCAGTTCCTGAAGTAAGTATGGTCATAAAATTATTGGATCAAATTAACAGATGAACCTCGAGTCTTTCTGTTCACTTTGACTTTAGACATTCCTTATGTATTAATATGGTTTTTCAGCATTATTAGTATGAATCTTTGCCGAGCCATCCTATATTGAAGCTGACCTGTCAATATTTTAGTATCTTTTGATTTAAAAGAGATATTTAGGAATACAAATTTGTTGTGAAAGCATCAGAATCTAATCAGGAAGCAAACAGTCGATAGCTCTTTGTCAAATGATGCAGTTTTTTTTCTCTCTTTCCTGACAGATATTTTGTAGCCACAAATGCAACATCCACATTCCGCTCCATAGTTTCCAGTTATCCTGGCCAACTGAGTCTCGTCACAATACAGGTTTGCCCAGAACTGCATATGCTTGACACGAATGTTTGATACACGCAGCTCCCTATGATCTTTGTATTGTTGATGGTCTCCTGCATCCAGTGTCCAAATCCTGACTTCAACAAGGAGAAAAATCGGTGGCAAATGGTGCGACGAATGCTTGTCGAAGCTGTTGCCGATCTGCTTCAACCAAATGGAAAGGTATGTGCTTTGCTCATCCCATTCCCAACCGTGAGATTTCTACCAGACGCTTAAGCCAAAGCAGAATGCATTTTCTGGTGAAGGGAACACTGATGCTAATGCAAATGGTGTTGCAGGTATATCTGCAGTCAGACGTGGAGTCCGTTCTGCTCGGGATGAAAGAGCAGTTCATCTCCTTCAGCAAGGGCCGTCTCGTGGTGGACGGCGGCGACAGCGACCACCAGATGGAGAACCCGTTCGGCGTGGCGTCTGACTGGGAACGCCATGTCCTTGCACGCGGAGCGCCGATGTACAGAACGATGCTACGGAAGGTGTGATTCCGTGGTCTGTCTCTGAAGTCCAAACATTGCATTGTTTGTCACCGTCCTTGCTTCGAATTTGGAGAAGGTGCTCATCGGCAACCTTCCGGATCAAAACATTCGTGTGCCATAACTTTTTTGTGACGAAATTGCAATCAACTCGACGTTGCAATTAGCATCTCTTGTCAGTTGCTAATTGCAAATCTAATCACTTCCTCCTAACCTGCTTAGTTTTTATATCATCGTCCACCGGAGAGACCGATGTCCGACATGGTGGCGGCGCTCATCGCCATCGACGTCGATCGCCAGGTGGACCACGAGTCTAAAAACTTAGGCTTGTACATCTCCATGCCAGCAGGCATGTTGAAGGTCACGTACGTCTCTGGCAGCTCCGGCAACGGCGCGCTGCCGTCGAGGTACTGCATGACCTGCCGCATGCTCGGCCGCGCCGGCGGCGACGGGTGGAGGCACGCCAGCCCGAGCCGCAGCACCAGGTCAGCCTCCGCTGCGTCGAACTCCGAGCCGAGCTTCGTGTCCACCGCGCCGGTGATGGCGCCGTTGCGCCAGTGCCCGAGCACCCAGTCCACGAGCACGAAGCGGTCGTCGTCCACGCCGGCGTTGCCGTCCGCCACGTCCTCCTCCTCGATGGGCCTCCGGCCGCAGGCAACCTCCAGGAGGAACGCGCCGAAGGCGAACACGTCGGAGAGTGTGGTCGCCCTGCCGGTGCGCACCAGCTCGGGCGCAAGGTACCCCATGGTGCCGACCACGTGCGTGGTCTGCGGGTCGGCGCCGTGGTCGTACAACCTCGCGAGGCCGAAGTCACCCAGCCGGCCGTTCATCTCGGCGTCGAGGAGCACGTTGCTCGCCTTGATGTCGCGGTGGATCACCACCTTCTCCCAGTCCTCGTGCATGTAGAGCAGCCCGGCGGCGACGCCCTTGACGACGTGGAACCTCTGCGCCCAGTCCAAAACGGGCTTGTCCTCGCCGCCGTGCAGGTACTTGTCGAGGCTGCCGTTGGGCATGTAATCGTAGACCAAGAGGAGTTCGCCTTTGCGCCGGCAGTAACCGAGCAGCTGCACGAGGTTGCGGTGCCGGATGCGGCCGATGCTGACGACCTCGGCGACGAACTCCTTCATCCCCTGCCTCGACTCGTGCGACACTCTCTTCACGGCGATCTCGGTCCCGGACGCCGGGAGCACGCCCTTGTATACCCTTCCGAAGCCTCCGGCGCCGAGCATCCGCTTGTCCTTGAATCCCCCGGTGGCGTCGTACAGGTCCTTGTACGCGAACCGGTGCGGGCCGAACTCGACCTCCCAATCCTCGCGCAGCTCGGCGTACCTGAGCCGCCGCCGGATGAGCACGAATCCGATGGCGACGGCAGCGAGCACGGCCGCCGTGGTGGCGATCGGCAGCGCGACGGTCAGCGCCTTGGACCGGGGTTTGGGCCCGATGCGGGGCAGCTTCGGCAGCTTGTCGTAGTCGAGCGGCGGCGCAGCGGCGCCGCCGAGGCTGAAGCTCCAACCGAGCACGTAGTGCTTGACCAGCACGATGCTGGACGCGGACGAGAATCCGAGGTACGCCGTATCGGCGATGACCGTGGAGAGGTCGATTTTTGCGGACACGAGCGGCCGCTTCGGCCTGGGCGACCGCGCCGGGGCCATGGTGACGGTGACCTCCGTGGCCTTGGCGTCGTAGTCCACCCACACCTGCATCGGCTCCCGGCTGATCAGACTCAGGTTCCGGAACGCGCCGTCCCCGTCGTCGTAGTACCCCGCGGGCGCGGCGGCGGAAGAGTTGAGGCTGTTGACGTCGACGCCGACGTGGTTGTTGTTGATATCCGCGAACTCCGGGTTGCGCACGGTGTCGAGCTCGACGGCGAAGACGCGGTTGCGCGGGTCGCCGTTGTCGGTGCCGTTGAACAGCCCCAGGTACTGCTGCGGCATGGCGGCGGAGAGGTCCGTAGACGGCGCGACGAGGAACGCGAACCCGCTCGTGCTCAGGTCCAGGAACTCCGACACGATGGCGAACACGAACGTGGTCGAGAACGACGCCACCCCCGCCGCCCCGGCGCGGCGGAACGTCACCGGGTCCGGGTGGAACGCGTGGCCCTTGGACATGTTGGTGTCGTTGGTGAGCAGAAGCAGCCCCGCCGGCGTGACCGTCGCCATGCCGTCCAGCGACAGCCTCGCGCCGCCGAAGCTGTTGTACTCGAACTCGACGGCGCCACCGGCCTCGACCGCGACCGCAGCCACAAGCAGAAGCGGCAGCAAAAGCCTGGCAACCATGGCGCGGTCGTGCTCACGTCACGCGCTACTCCTGCCAGTTTAACAGCGTCTGCAAGCAAGAGAAATGAAGGTCGTTTAGGTGGGGACGCGCTCAGTGAAGAAACCGAGGACCAAAAGCAGAGGAAGGAGAAAGGCGAGGTCACCATGAGAGCGACCTGCCGGCCATGAATCGCCATCCGTAAACGTGGGTCGCGCGCGTCGTGTCGTATCGAGGCAGCCAAACACGATCCGCTTGCAGGTGTGAGCGCAACGTGATGCCGGTTCCAAGTTGGCCCGGAATAAAAAAAAAATCAACCTTTTTTTGTGACCAAGAAGATGATTAGGGATCGATCTGCCAGTGACCATATGAGGCTCTGATCTATCTGGACTCCATTGCGTAGTCTAGACCCTGACCAGGAAGACCAGTTAGCTTTGCCGTGCCGCAAACTGCATCTGATTTTATTTTGGTCGTGACGATCAAATATTTAAAGACAATTTTGACTGTTTGGTACGAGTGGAATAGTACCAAGACCGTGGACTGTTGACTCAACAGCGTCCTTGTCTAATTATTCTCTACTGTAGCCTGTCGTCCTTGCCTACGCTAGATGCGTTAATCATCGGGTTTTTTTTTTCGCTAGATCGTCGACTTGACCGTGGTTATGTCACTGGGCCCTAATCGTCCTGCTCTATGCTTTTATGCAAGCCCCACAAAAAGGAAAAGATTTGTTTTGTGGTGGGTGGTGGTCGTTCAACCGTTACCCCTAGTTCAGGACCATGGATTTGTTTATTATTAGACTACTCCCCTGATCCAAAATAAGTTTACAATGAATTCTATAAAATTAATGAATTTTATTAATATAAACATATACTCTCTCTGGTTGTTTTAAAATATTGACACCAGTGAGGTTTAACATCAACTTTAACTATTCATTTTATTTAAAAAATTGTTCAAATGTGTAAAATTATTAATCACACTTAAAATAACATTAATGATAAAGTGAATTATAACAAAATATGTATATTTATCATATTTTTTTTAATAAGATAAATAGTCAAAATTGATATTAAAAGTTAATGTTGTCAATATTTTAAAACCGAAGGGACTATATTTAAAAAATATTTCTTATAACAAATTTAGTAAAAGTCACATAATGTTAATTGAATTTGTAGAAATTACTTTAAATGTTATATTTGATCAAACTTAAACGTAATTTTTTTTTTGGAAGAAAGGAAGTATAAAACGCAACGGTTTTGGAACACATGAATTTTATGAGAAGTAGCTCGCAAAAATAGCTTGAGGGTCTGTTTGAAATGCAGGAATAAACATAGGAATAGAAAAACAAATATTCGAATGAAGAAAATACAGTAATGAGAAAAGTGATAAAACCGTTGGAATCGAAAACAAAGGAATTGGGAAATTTGGTGTTTGGACTGCATGAATTTGTAACACATGAATAAAAAATAGAAAACAAATACGTATTAAATTTAATTTTAGATTGCACAAAATATTTGATAGGCAAAATTATCATGCACTCGTATATGGATATACCCCTGAGAGGATAGGAGCAATTAGTGAAGCGAGGTGACTGGGAGAGCTACCAGAGATTCCTTCCTTTGGGTTGTAGTAGATTTTTCATTTCCTGTGAAATGCACTGCCATAGTATCTAAATACAAATATAAGTATCATTAGAAAAAATATATCTTCAACAGTGACTTAATTGAGTGTCTTAAATGTAGCTAAATGTAGATATCTAATAGGTAATACCTATCAATCGGTATCTGTTGGAGATGTTTATAACTATAAATATCAATTTACCAACAATCTAAACATGAATTTAGGTAGTACTGTTAGAGATGCTCTAAGAGAGCAACCTATTTCTGCGTTTCAAACGTAAAAACTTCTTTCCTTTCCAGAGGAACACTTCCCTGTAAAATTCCTCCACCAATCCTGGATTCCAATCATGCTATGATTTTTCAAGTTGAAAACAAGGTTTTATTTTCTTTTCTGTGAAGTAGTACAAGGAGAGGTGTCCTAATCTATCACTAGGTGGCAAACCGGGCACGTCTATGTCACGTGCTGCATCCAAGTCTTCCATGATCTCCCGCACTATCTAGCATGCGGATTGAACATCCAAGGTTCCGTACAGAAGGATGATTTGACCAACCCCTTCTTTCTGCCGGAATTTTGGAGGTTAACAAGTGCTATTGCTCGAATATGATTCCTCAATCTGAAGTAAGTTCCTACGAAATTTCATCCGGCTGAGTAAAAAAGGAGAACATTGTCTAGTAATTATCCATCTTTTTCTAAAAAAAATCGTACCGGAAATTTACAGCTGATTTCTAATGGTACCGAGGACAGAGACTTTTTGGTTACGCCCCGGCCGCCGTGATCACCTTCCTCCGGACAGGTCCGACGACGTGGTGCCCGCGGTCGTCGCCGTGGCCGCCGACGACGCGTAGGACATGGCGTAGGAATCGAACCCTATGTTCTGCATCATGGCCAGCACGCTGAAGCTCTGGTACGACGGCGGCGGGTCGGGCACCTTCGCGTCGCCGTCGAGGTACTGCACCACCTGCCGCATCGTGGGCCGCGCGGCGGGCAGCGGGTGCGCGCACAGCAGGCCCAGTTTCAGCGCCAGCGTCATCTCGTCCCCCGGGTAGTCGCCGCAGAGCCGCGCGTCCGCTGCGTCGTTGAGCGCGCCCATGTGCCAGAGCTCCAGCACCCAGTCCACCAGCACGAACCGGCCGTCGTCCGACGCGTCGCGCTCGATGGGCCGCCGCCCGCAGGCCACCTCGAGCGCGAACGAGCCGAACGCGAACACGTCGGTGGCCGGCGTGACGCGCCGCGTGTGCGCGAGCTCCGGCGCCAGGTACCCCATGGTGCCCACCAAGTGCGTGGTCTGCGGGCCGGCGCCGCGGTCGTACAGCCGCGCCAGCCCGAAGTCGCCGAGCCGCGCGTTCATCTCGCCGTCGAGCAGCACGTTGCTGGCCTTGACGTCGCGGTGGATCACCACCTGCTCCCAGTCCTCGTGGAGGTAGAGCAGGCCCGCCGCGACGCCCCTGATCACGCGGAGCCGCAGCGCCCAGCTCAGCGGCGGCGAGTCGTGCTGATCGTACAGCCACCGGTCCAGGCTTCCGTTCGGCATGTAGTCGTAGACCAGGAGGAGCTCGCCCCGGCGCCGGCAGTAGCCGAGCAGCTGCACGACGTTGCGGTGCCGGAGCCGGCCGATGCTGACGACCTCGGCGATGAACTGCTTCATCCCCTGCTTCGCGTCGTGCGTTACGATCTTGACGGCGACCTCCGTCTTCGACTCCGGGAGCACGCCCTTGTACACCCGGCCGAAACCTCCGATGCCAAGGAGGTTCTTGCCGTTGAAGCCATCAGTGGCGTGGAACAGGTCCTTGTATCCGAACCGGTGCGGCCCGAACTCCACCTCCCAGTCCTCACGGAGCTCGGCGTACCGGAACCGCCGCCACGCGAACAGGGCTACTCCGGAGACCAACGCGAGCGCGCAGAGCGGCAGGGCGATGGGCAGCACCACGTTGAGCATCTTGGACGGTCGCTTGGTGGTGACGCGAGGCATCTTGGGGAGCGTCGCGTAGTCGAGCGGCGACGCGGCGCCGTCCAAGGCGAAGCTCCAGCCCAGCACGTAGTGGCGCGTGCGGTACGGTCCCGTGGAAGATGATAATCCGACGTACGCCGTGTCGTTCACCACGGACGAGAGGTCGACGGCGGCGGAGATGAGCGGCTTCTTGGGTCTCGGCGCCCCCGCGGGCGCCAGCGTCACGTTGACCACCGTGGCCCGGCCGTCGTAGTCCACCCACACCTGCATCGCCTCGCCGCTGAAGAGAGACAGGTTCCTGAACGCCCCCGCGCCGTCGTCGGCGAAGTACCCCGCCGGCGTGGCGGCGACGGAGACGAGCCCGTTCACGTCGACGCCGACGTGGTTGCTGTTGATGTCGCGGAACTCCGGGTTGAGGATGGTGTCGAGCTCGACGGCGAAGACGTGGTTGCTGGCGTTGCCGTTGTTCTCGATGTTGAAGAGGCCGAGGAACTGGCTCGGCGAGGCCGTGGACAGGTTCTTGCTCGGCGCGACGAAGAAGGCCAGCCCGTTGCCGCTCACCGTCACGTACTCGGAGACGATGGCGAACACGAACGTCGTCGAGAAGGACCGCGCGGCGGTGCCGTTCCGCGTTTCTTGATGGAAACGGAGGGCCGGCGGGTAGAACGCGTGGCCCTTGAGCTGGGACGTGACGTTAGTCAGCATCAGCTTGCCGTCCGGCTCGACGAGGGCCATGCCGTCCAGGTCGAGCCGCGCGCCGGCGAAGCCGTTGTAGACGAACTGGCCGTCGCCGCCGGCACCAGCCGCTTCCAGCTGGCTGAGGCCATGGAGATGGAAGAGAAGCAGTAGCGCAAGGAAGCAGCAGAGCTTGGCATGCATGTCTTTGTCACTCGCAGCAGAGCAGCAATTTGAAAAGCGGAGGTGTTTTCGGATCTTTCTTTGGTGCTCCCTTGGAAGTAGGTGGGTGGACGGCTGGAGGAGGAGGAGGCAGATTTTGAGTTTTGACAAGCAGCACGGGAAGAACACCTTTCAGGTAGGATCGCCGTTCGCCCGGCCCGTCTTTTCTTTTCGTCCTTCGATCGTTTCACCAGCGTGTTAAATCAGTACGCAAAGTATGGTCTTCTGTGACTTCTGTCATGCTTCCCCCATCTTTTTTTTAATCATATTTTTGTCACCAAAATTTGACCCTTTTCTAGTATGCTCCATCCACCCTTCTCATCGTATTTCACTGTTTTGGATAACATCGTGGTCCTAAAACACCACTACCTTTTTTAGAATGAATTTGCAAAATCAAACAAACATATATTCTTACGGGAGCATTCTTCAAGACAAGCATATACGAACAACAGCTTCGAAATTGGCATTTTCAATGTTAACTTGGATCCTACCGAAATTTGAAAATGACTAATATTTCGAGTTTGTTGGGAGAATATGGTTAAACCAGATTACTGTCTGATGGCCGGCCGGATAAATGAACCCTACGCTATCTGATGAAATGTCATACTCCGACAGCAAGTTGGATGATGAATGACCACACTGGCCAGGAGGCCCGGAAACAGAAAGACAATTCTACATGTATCACTACTATAGGAGAGATGATTCTCGTGCGCCATAATCGAATCAATTATTGATACACAAGGTGCAGATTAATCTCGGTCAAGTCATGTAACAGTCTCAGAGCAAGATGCAGGTTAGGCGCATCGGAGAACCACGTCTTGGATACTTATGTACCCTGCCATCGGTTTTCACGAAAATCGGTAAAATTAATCCGATCTAATTACACCGAACGATCTCTTTTTGATAAAAACTGAAATTGGTAGTTATAGCAAAAATAGCTAACCAACCGGTTTTGGTCGGTTTTTCTCCAAACCGAAAACCGCTATAGTATATTTGACCCCAGTATTTTATACACTATCGGTGTGCACACAAAAATGGTTGTATTTCTATATTTGACGAAAGTCAATTTTAACCAATAACATTGATAAAAGTAAAATATTTTAAACAAAAAAATCATAAGTGATTTCATGTTAATTCTAATAACATTTATTTTTTTGTTAATTCTAGTACTACTCTCTTTATTTCTTAAAACCTTTTCAGATTAGAAAAGAATATTGCAAGCTTTCGCTCAAGAAGTTAAAAATGATCTCAAAACTAGATTGAGCAAACTCCCTGTGAGCCATTGAAAAATTTATTAATTCCTTCTCAGCAACTAAAAAATTCATCTTCCACTATGTGCCCTTGGTTGAGATTTTTTTTTCTACATGCCATTCCTGAGATATTTTCTTTTAGTTTTTAGGGGTTTATTTTTTTATTCTTCGGTATGACTCAACGAAACGTAACTTCCATTGCTTCAATATCCGTGCTAATTTTTACGGTGATAGAACACATAACGATGGATAATGTTTGTTATTAGATACGTTGCAAATTCAGTACATATATTATGAATTAAAATTTTCACAAAAATGTGCAAAAGAACTGATAAATTCTAAATCTTAGTAATTCTCTTATGTGATCTAGTATTTTATAAAAAATAGTTTCATATTATATATTTGATGCAAAAGTATTTAAAAGGTATTTTTTCTACTCGAAGAGCGGCGTATAGGGAAGGAAAATCACAATGGGAGCACAGAAGGTAAAATAAATTTTCTAATGGCTGAGAAAAAATTAAGAATTTTTTCAGTGGCTCATAGTGAATTTGCTCAACTAGATTGGGAGGTCGTCATCACAAGCAGCTGCAAGCCTGCAACGGACGGCATCGTCTCTGCCGTGCACATGTACTGGTCGTTGTCACACGGCTGAGGCCATGGAAATGGAGGAGCAGTACTAGTAAGCATAGGGGCAGAGCTGCGGCGTGCGCTCCTATTTGTCACTTCTCTCGTGCAGCAGGATGGCAACAAGCAAAACTGCAAAACGGAGGCGTCACTTAATCTTCATTGGTGAGTAGATTAGTGGATTTGACTCTGATGACAGGCAAGCACTCACGAATACCTTTCAGGTAGAACTTCAAAAGCAACAGCAGGATGCTTTCCCTTTTCGTTGTTGCAGTGAACCAAATGCATGCTCTCTTTGTTTCATAAATTGTTATCGCTCTTAACTTTTAATATTAACTTTGGTTATTTATTTTATTTAAAAAAATTAATAAATATTATATATTTTATTATAATTTACTTTATCATTCAAATTATTTGAATAACAAGTTACAATTTTGCATATTTAAGTTAATTTTTTTAATAAGATAAATGGTAAAAGTTAATATTAAAAGTTAATAGCAATAATAATTTAGGAATAGAGAGTGCACGTGGTAACAAAACATCAGAAAATCATCAAAATAATTCACATATAGAAATACAGACTACAGAGAGGTTAAAGAAAACTGTGGACTCCTTAAATTTCGCCTAAAAGGAAATTTTCACTAGAATTCATTAAGGGAAATGAGATCGAGTGGTGACCAGCCGAGAAACCCTGGTGTGATATCTCATTTTCACACACAATCACGCTGGCCTAGAAGAATGAAAGCCCTTCAATTACACTAGTTTTTTTTTCTCAAACACTTCCAACTATAGTTATTTGGACAAGGATCGCGATCAGATGCCCTAACCATCATGGTTTCTTATTTCAGTCTAATTAATTGTGTTGATGTACATGGTTCACTTTGATTCAAAGTCAAGTCAACTGAGAATTAGACCAAGACGTACGCTGGTGAGCTATTTCGGATAGTCAGGTGTGCACATTGATGAGATCGCTGTTTCGGTTGGCTAAGGTAGCTTCAAGTACATAGCAAAAAAAAAAAATGCTTCGCTGTCTATAATTCTAAAATTACTTTTAATGTACAACCGGTTAGATTGTAAATTTGCCTGCGTACTAAAAAATGAACAGAAAATAAAACGCTATAACAATGGATAGGTTCACACATTATCCACGCTTTGCGAATGATGAAATTAAAGGTGGCACAATTCAGTCACTGAAAATTTGATTCTGGAAGTAGCAGTAGCAGAGGTATGTTCTGAAGCCAGCAACCGTTGGAGTGCCCATGGCAGTATTAGAGGCACTAAACATTAGTGGCAGTTTGGCACCTGTTACATATCAGTTCTTTGTGTGATAGCCTGATGGAGCTTGACCTGTTACATCGGAAAGACGCGAAGTTCCAGCTGTTACTGCTACTCAGCTACTCCTAGTTCACATTACACATACTCCTTGACCAGGCTGTACAAAATGCAACCGTCACTGGTCACTGATCAAG
Source organism: Zoysia japonica (assembly GCA_001602275.1). Classification (NCBI taxonomy): domain Eukaryota; kingdom Viridiplantae; phylum Streptophyta; class Magnoliopsida; order Poales; family Poaceae; genus Zoysia; species Zoysia japonica. The sequence continues at coordinate 487,266 of BCLF01000108.1, read as the reverse complement.
ACGATGTTGGCCTAGGCAACCTCTTTGCGATTTCCTGCCATTGATGTTCAATAAACTAGTTAGCATTAGCTGCCTAAAGACCAGTATTAGGTGTGAAACCGGCTGGAAAACCAAACATGGTGGTCAAACAAGTGGTTAAACATTTGATCATGTTGATCAGGACACAGCCATCAGCTTAGAAAGGCTACTTCCATTGTGGTGGTTAGAGCAGGAAAATGAATGGAATTTCAAACAACAAAAGGCATCAGGTCAAGCTTGCATCAGACTGGTTACATACTATCAATATAATATATGTTCATGCTTTACAGCTAGTCCCCTTTCTTTACTGTTGGGAAAGCGACTTTGTTCCAAGAAGATAACTATCAGACAGAAACCCTAACCAAATTCAAATGTTCTGGGAGTTCCCTTTTGGCCAGGCCACCTACCAACAGCCACACATAGCTTACATAACGCAGGAAAGAGATTAGAAATATAAATTATTTGTCCTATATGGCATCAGGAATTTTATGATGTACTAAAGCAAACTTCTGTAAGATTTGACTAGTATAATACAATCTTGGTACTGCTTGGCAGTTGGCATTCGGGGTTTCTTGATATTAAAGAAACTATCCAACATTGCAGCCAAATGACCCAGAATATACGTTGTTCTCATCTCAGTTCTGCTACCAGTTTTCTTTCGTGGGCCAAACTTTTGCACCACCTAACTAAATAAAAATTGGCAGGTCAGTAGATATATAAGAAACAAAAATATGTCCCCGCTGGCCCCGATGCGTAACCACGTGGTCCACGCTGGCGATCCGTGTTGATATCCCTGGCCGCGATGCGTAACCATACGATTATGTCCGCAGAAACACTATAGCGTTCCATCCCGGCCGTCCATGCGTGCCAGCTGACCCCGCAATTAAAAAAGGGTGCGCCGTCCATCGAGACAAGTAGAGAGAGTGAAAGAGAGAGAGAGCAGGAGCGTGTCTCCGGCGGTGGTGCCATGGCGAGGCCGCCACTTATCTCCACGGATCAAAGGTCCTCCTGGTGGGTGATTGTTTATGTCTTCTGTTTCACGCAAGTGAGAGAGCTGACCGAAGTTGTAACATCTCGAATTTTCGAGTTAATAAAGCAGCAATTTATCTTTAATTTCGTTCCAATTAAATTATCAATTCTAATATTTTGTTCCGTTCAAAAATCATTCGTCCCGAATTTCTTCTCAAGTACATCTTCACTCAGTCAGAGCTGAACATGAGGCAGAGAAGGTGGCTTGAGTTGATCAAGTATTACGATCTTAGCATTAACTATCACCCGGGTAAAGCCAATGTGGTAGCCGATACTTTGAGTAATAAGGCTTATTGTTCTTCTTTGTTGTCTGAGCAGTCAGAGATTCTTGCAGATTTAGCCAGTTTGAGGGTTGAGATTGTTCCCCAGGGTTTCTTGTGCGAGCTCAGGTTGCAGCCGTTGTTGATTGAGGAGATCAAGTCAGCTTAGAGGCTTGATAAAGAGGTCCAGTCGATCTTGAAGAAGATGAGGAGAGGCAAAGCACCGGGTTTCCGTGTGGATCAGCAGGGTGCTTTGTGGTTTGAGGACCGTATCTGTGTTCTGAGAGTGCCAGAGTTGCGGGATGCTATTCTCAGAGAGGCTCATGATTCGAGGTTTTCTATCCACCTAGGTTGCACTAAGATGTTCGAGGATCTGAGGACTCGTTTCTGGTGGGTTGGCATGAAGGCAGACATTGCTGAGTATGTTGCCTTGTGTGATGTTTGTCGACGAGTTAAGGCTGAGCATCAGAGGCCAGCTGGATTGCTGAAGCCGCTGTCGATCCCATCCTGGAAATGGGATGACATCAATATGGACTTTATCACGGGTTTGCCGTTGTCGTCTCGTCATCATAATGCTATCTGGTGGTGGTGGATCGATTGACTAAGACCGCTCATTTCATTCTTGTGAATGAGAGATACTCAGTTGATCAGTTGGCCAAGTTGTACATCGATCACATTGTGAGGTTGCATGGTGCACCGAGGAGCATTCTGTTTGATCGCGGGTCTCAGTTTACCGCGAGATTCTGGAGGAGTTTGCAAGAGGCTATGGGTACACACCTGGTGTACGGTTCAGCTTATCACCCCCAGACAGATGGTCAGACAGAGCGTGTGAACCAGTTTCTAGAGGATACGTTGAGAGCTTATGTGATCATTTATGGGCAGAGTTGGGAGGACAGTCTTTCTTTTGCGGAGTTCTCTTACAACAACAGTTTTCAGGCCAGTTTGGTATGTCACCTTTTGAAGCGTTGTATGGTAGGAGATGCCGTACCCCGCTCATGTGGTTAGAGGTTGGCGAAAGATCTTTCTTTGGTCCTGATTCCATCCGAGCTGCTGAGGAGAAGGTTGAGAAGGTCAGAGAACATCTTCAGGTTGCTCAGAGCCGTCAGAAGAGCTATGCGGATAAGAGAAGGAGGCCCCTTTCTTTTGAGGTTGATGATTGGGTGTATCTCAAGGTGTCACCTCTCCATGGCACTTGTCGCTTCCATGTTCGAGGGAAGTTGGCTCCGAGGTTTGTTGGTCCTTTTCGGATTCTCAGAAAGATCGGTGATCTTGCTTACAGGTTGGACTTGCCATCCGAGCTTGCGGGTGTGCATCCGGTGTTCCATGTCTCTCACTTGAAGAAGTGCCTTCGAGTGCCGGAGGAGCGAGTTGTCCCTGATGCTTTGGATATTCAGGACACACTCGAGTATCCGGTGAAGATTCTTGATGAGACGTTCAAGGAAACGCGGAAGTCCAAGATTAAGTTTCTCAAAGTTCAGTGGAGCAACCACACTAAGCGAGAGGCTACCTAGGAGAAGGAAGATGATCTGAGGCAGGAGTTTCCCTATCTGTTTGAGTCCGCTCCTTGATCTCGAGGACGAGATCCTGTAACGGGGGAGTCTGTAACATCCCGAATTTTCGAGTTAATAAAGCAGCAATTTATCCCCAATTTCGTTCCAATTAAATTGTCAATTCCAATATTTCGTTCCGTTCAAAAATCATTCGTCCCGAATTTCTTCCCGTTTCGAAATCCGTTTATCAAATCTAATCCGGTGCCGAAATAATTTAGTCTGCGTAATTTTTTTACGTTTGACTAAAATTATTTTTCAGAAATTCCGTAATTAATTTTTCGGGTATCTAAATATTTTTCTTGATTAAATCTCTTCAGCCTTTTTAATTATTTCGCAATTTCCAAATAAATTTCCAGATTTATTTCTAACCCTACCCATTTTTCACCCACCTATAAATACCCTCTAACCCTAATCCCCTTTCCCCTCCTCATTTCCTCAGAAATTCCCAACTGCCGCTGCACTCCCCGTCGCGCAATTTCTTTTCCTGTGCCGACCTCCTCAATCCTCGCGTCGTCATCGTTGATCTCTGCGTGTCAGTCGAGCCGCGTCGACCTGCAGCCGCCGAAGTCCCGCGTCGCGCTTGGTCCCGCGCGTCGATCCACGTCGTCCCTGCGGTCTTCGATCTGCTCGCCGGTTTCCGCGTGACGCCATCTCCTCAATCCCGTGTCGCCCTGCTCGCCTCGTTCTCCACGCCGTCAACCAGTCGCCAGCTCGCCACGTCGCTCCATCCGCTGGATCCAGCGCCGATCCTCCGGTCCAAAGTCTACAACCGCTGAAGCCTAGCGCGAAGTCCACCGGCCCAAGCGCTGTCAACGTCGCCAGCAGTCGCCGCGTCCTCCGTTTTCCGCGCCGATCTCCAGTGCTCCGAATTCCAGTACGCGGTTCCGGTTCCCGATCTCCGGATTTTTGTCACCAATTTCAGATCCCGGTGAGAACAATTATTCCTCTCTCTCTTAAATTCCGTTTTCTTTCCGATTAATTGTTAGATTAATTGCTAGTTTAATCTGCGATTAATTATTCTGCAATTAATCCAAATCCTTGTGGTCTAGATCGTGTACAATTTCCGTAGAACTTCATTTAATCTCCGATTAATTTCGAAATTGTTCCGTTAATTTGTCTCGTCGCGATTGTCGTGTAGGGTTGTTCTGAGAAACGTTTTGCGCGCGTTTAGTCTAGTAATTTCGATTTAGATTTAATTCCGGTTCTATTTTTGTCGCGTAATTAGCGTCTAATCCCTCTTGTTCGTGTTGTGATTAGCTGCTGTTCCTGAGAAGGAGTTCTGCGAGCCTGATTAGTTCGTCGATCCGGATCTCGACTACGATCCCGATTTGACAGGCAAGCCGCGTTCCTTGATCACTTTGTTCCCACCATTTTAAACTGCATGTTTTGTTTGCAACCCTAATTTGTATGCAAACTATTTTAAAATGTGCTAGCAACATTCCTAAGCCGTGCATGTTTACTGTTCCACAAATATTAACCCTAGGATTGTTTTAGTACATTTATTTTACTTTTATGTTTAGCCATGCTTAGTCGCATTTATTTTCATCTCACACTTATCACTATAAAATAGAATTTGTAAAATAGAATTTGTGTTAAATGCTTTTGGAACTGTGTTTCAAATGTGTGAGTATTGCAAATAACTAAACATAACTATTTAGCGGGGGCAGGTTGGAGTACGAGGAGCTGAGGGACTTTTGGGAAGGCCCCGTGGGCGTACCTGTTGTGGGTACAACAGGAAGAACCAGGCCGAGATCTTTCCGTGAGACTTATTGTTGGCGTTGAGGTTGGAGATTGGTGCCTGCCCCGGCGATTAAGGACCGAGTCCTTCGAGTCTTGTACGCTCAGTTGACAATCATGCACACCACGTTACCCTGTATGGGCAGTTGGCTTGATCTTGAAGCTTGTCGAGACTGGTTTTTTACCCGTGGGTTGGCGGTGTAGTGTTAGTGTGGTGTAGAGCTCTGACTCCCCACATGAGATCGAGATACCCACCTGATCAGTGGTAGGCTCTTCACAGCTTCAAGACCTGATTGCGTAGGCTTTTGGAATCCCTATTTTGAAGGACGGATGACGCCAGTTAAAGCTTGTGAACGGGTCTTGTGTGTTCGTCGGGACTACGACGGTAGTTCTCGATGATGCATCTCGTGGGTCTAGGTGCATAACCTCTGCAAAGTTTTAGTCGATGCACATTGCCACGTCTTTTAGAAGAACACCCCCTGAGTTGTGCTCCTCGTGGAGTAGTTTTGTTTTTCTTCCTCCTCTCCTTTTTCAAAATGTTTTGGACTCCAGCCTTTGAGCTGTGGCCGAGTGTGGAGATTACATCGGCATTAAAATGAGCCCCCGTCCGAGATAACGAAGATCTCTACGGGACAAGATAATAAAATTTGACAAGTTTGAAAATAAAACTTTCTTGCATCCTTTAAGTAAAATAAAATGTTTTAATCTTGCATTTAGCACTTGAACCGTGCCTTTACCCTTGAAACCTTTTACATGCATATATTGTTGTTAAGTAGTACGCGGTTTGCTGAGTATTCGTACTCACGGCTTTCTAATTTGTTGCTTTTAGAGGATACTCTCAGCTTCGACTTCAACTACGTGTCTAACGGTCCGTGACGTCCGCTCTTGCGCTCAAGCTAGCCTCTGTGGAGGAGGTTCGCTACCGCTGCCATGTTGATGCTTCCGCTGTTGCTTTTGTTGGATTCACGACAGAGATATATTTACTCTGAGACATTTCCGGCCTACGTGCCGATGGATCTCTTTGGAGGATTTTATTCTAATAATTTCACTTTAACCTGTTATTTTCTATTCTTGTTTCTTGTTTAATATTTCTGTTATGATTTTTCGATTGATCGTTTGTGATGTCGTGTTTGTCAAACTTCTAGGATTGGCAAAGTCACGGAAGATCGGGATTTATCGAAAGATAAAGAAAATCCCGGTCGCTGCAGAGGTGCAGGTCAGCCCGTGTTCCGAGATCCCTCTTCTCTGACCCGGTGTGCCGTTTGCAGGTTAGCTGCATTCACGGGTTTGTTTCCATTTATGATTAGTATTTGTTGGCTTCTTATGGATTCATTTTGAGGTAATGTGTTTTATTTGATTCGGACTTTAGATTCTTACAGCGAAGGAGCTTCTGATGGAAACTTCACGGATCACGGATCTAATGAACATCCCATCACTTAACCAATTACGCGTCCCATCACGGATCTGATATTTGGTTATGACCTTGTTTTGTCACAAAGCTTCGTAGCTAGCGGACAGCGCACAAGCCGCACAAAACTTCCGGTTTCTAGCGGAGATAAGGCGGTCAGACTAGACTGAGAGGGGTAGCAGTGGAAGAAAGACTCAAAACATGCATCGATACTTGAAAACGTCAAATATTTCGGTAAAACTTCCTAGCGCCTGGACGTCAAGTAAAGCGTTACGGAGGGAGTACTATTTTGTGCGGCGGTGGGTATTAACAGAATCGTCTGCACTAATTATTAGTGCAGACGGTTTATATAATGCTTGTATAAATCGTGATCTTTATAGGTTCGTTAATAGCAACGGAATCAAAAACGGCACGTGAAAATTCTTCTAGATCCACCTTAGTAGTGGTTTTTTATGCAGATCAGCCTTGTTGTCATAACCAAATATCAGTGCAGGACGCATGTATAAATCGTAATCTATATAGGCTCAATAATAGCAGCGAAATGAAAATCTTTCTAGGTACGCCTGTAAAAACTTGTTTGTAGTAGTGGTTTTTCATGCAGATCGGCCTTGTTTTCAACTAAGGTCATAACCATATCTTGACTGCCATGTTTTTGAAGCTTCTGAAAGAGTGAAAAAAAAATGATTATAAAAATGAACATCTTTTGTACCGAAACAAGAGAAGGTATCATCACAACTTACATTATGTTATAATAGCATAAGTGTTGCTCGAATGAGCAAATGTTCTAAAATATGTATAAATAGAGAAAAAAAAATTATGTTCCACTCCATTTAATGGGCCAGGCCCGTATGGGAGGCAGGTTGGGCCATGCTCTAGGGTCACGCGAGCGTCATTTTTTTTGTCTCTATATAGAGTTTCCAGCGTAAAAAGCGCCATCTCCAGTCCAGGATTCTTCCGAGTCGCTTAGGCCCAAACATATCCCCACTCCAACACACCCCTTCTCATTGGGCCACATTTTCGTTTTTTCCAGCCCACATCCCTGTGCGCTATTGGGTGGGCTGTATGGACTATTAATTATGTGCCACTCATGGATCTTATAACTCTTCCGGATCTATAATGCATTCATAGTTCTTAAAAGGAAAAATTTTATTTGCCCTTCCTCAATTACCACGGATGTTTGTTTTTCTTTTCTCAATTACAAAATTGGTTACTCAGACTCACTCAACTTTCAAAACCATTTGTTTTTCCTCCTCGGGTGGCTTGGACAGCGGTTTTCGCTGACGTGGTAGTTTTTGCTAATGTGGCAGTTTTTGCTGACGCGTGCAACCCACGTGACGATTTTCACTAACGTGACAGTTGGGCAACTGACGTGTCCTCGCTTTATTTAAAATTAAAAAATAATTGATTAATTAGCTCAAAAACTTTGAAACTTTATATAAACTTAAATAATTTTACAAGGAATATTTTTTATTTTAGGCCCAATTTCAAAATCGGAACACATTTTATTTGAAAATTGTGGAAATAAAAATAATCATTAGAAGCAAAATTTATCTAGACCTTTTAACCTTTTGATAAAAGTTCACAAAATTTCTCTAAATTCATGTCTTTCTAAGTATATTTTATTTCATATACATTTTCTTTGGAAACTTTTAGTGCTCACTTTAAACTTGAATTCAAATTTTTAATATGAGCTAAATTGTTTGTTTCTTTTGAGCTCAAGTTTCATATTTGTTTGATTCATGTATTTCTAAATATTTTCAAACAAGAATGTGAGTTTAGGAAAATTTGTGAAAATTTATATAAAAAAAAGAAGGTATAGATATTTTTACTTCAAAATGTTTATTTGTCTTTCTAAATTTTTAAAATAAAATGTGATCCAAATTTTAAATTAGGCTTAAAACAAAAGTTGTTCTTTGCAAAATGATTTATAGCTATACAAAGTTTCATATTTTTTTGAGCATGTTAAGTTTTTTTTTTAATTTAAACAAAGCGAGGACACGTCGACTGCCAAAACTGCCTTGTCGACTGCCATGTTAGAAGAGAAAGTTGAGGGAGTCTTCGGGTTTTATAATTGAAAGAGAAAAATCGAACACATAGAAGGCAAATAACACTTTTTCTTAAAAAGGACTAGTGCTGCAGTGACAAGACTCACGTACAAATTTTTTTTTTGAGGAGCACTCACGTACAGGTAAAACACACAGACAAGCTCTCCAATTATACAGCAAAAGTAAAAGATGTATAATGGGCCAGGCCCTGTGATCCAAATTTTAAATTAGGCTTAAAACAAAAGTTGTTCTTTGCAAAATGATTTATAACTATACAAAGTTTTATATTTTTTAGCATGTTAAGTATTATTTTTTCTAATTTTAAACAAAGCGAGGACATATCTACTGTCAAACTGCCCTTAGCGGCGATGAACGGTTTTGAAAGTTGAAGTGGTCTGAGTATCCGGTTTTATAATTGAAAGAGAAAAATCGAACACGAAGAAGGCAAATAAGACTTTTTCTTACTTAAAAAGGACTAGTGCTGCAGTGACAAGACTCACGTACAGATTTGTTTTTAGGAGCAGTCACATACAGATAAAACACAGACAAGCTCTCTAATTATACAGCAAAAGTACAAGATATATAATGGGCCACGCGGGTCTCCCTCTCCGCTTCCGCGCGGTGGACATGGCCATGGCACGTCCACGTCATCTCGCTCACGTCACGAGTCCACCCGTGCCCTCATCATTCGACAAAGCAGCCGCCGGACCGGGTAGCGGCGGCCGAAATCGGGCTTACGGGCGCACGGACCGAACCGGAGCGGGTGTTTTCCTCAGTGGTGTCTCCCCAACCCCTCCTCGGCTGCCGCGCGCGCCGGCGTCCAGCGGGACAAGGCCATCAGGCCACACGACACCGAAGAATCCAGCTCCAGCTCCAGCGATCGCATGCTTTTACCCGCAGCGGAACCCACCAGCGATCCGTTTCTTGAGCATTTCTAGCTAAAACCATCGCCATTTCGTTGTCGGTTCTTCTACCGCTGGGAAAAAACTTCGCTTAATTTCCGTGTGGGCAGCTCATGAAGCTGCACGTACGAACGAAAAATTGACGTGCGCGTTCGCTCCTTTGGCCCCAGCGGGCCTGCCGGCTTTTACATCGATCCCTTTCATCCTTTGGTGACCGGCGAGTGGCAAGCCTCCATATACGCAGAGTACGCGAAGGTGGGTGTCAAGTCAGGACTCACCAGGCGACCCCGACGGACCGGCGAAAACAAGAGAAGGTTCGGGTAAGTTTGCGTGGTTAGTTAAAAATAAAAAAAAAAGGTGTTTGCGTGGTTGAAGGTGATGTGCCAGTGAGACGCTGTTTTTTTTTTTTGGCGCTGTTAAGTGACGCAGAATTTGGTGTGAAGCGGGTACAAATTGGTGGTAGTAGGCACTCATATGAACGACAGGTGGGTCAGATACGTAGAATTCGGTGTGCAGCTAGCTCATTGCAACCCCCAAATCCTTAGAGATAGGAGAAGGCTAATACGTGAGCAGGCCTCTACGTGAATGGCAATCGATGTTCTCCTCTTCTGCCAGAAGGCAACGCGTGATCAAGCCACAGAGATGACGCGGACGCCTGGACGTCCCGAATCCAGGATGATCTGGCTCGGACAGAAGACAACGCTGGCCCGAAACGAATCTGGCACCCGCCAACGGAACGGACCTCCATCCACCTACTACCCCGACACCGACTCCACACCCGCCGGCGCCGATCGATCCCCTCCGCACCAAATCAGGTGTGTGCAAGCGCTTCGGACACGCGCGATCGATGCGATCCGTGTCTTCGAAGCCCTTTTGCGTCTGTCTGTTCGCTTCCCGGCGGGAGGACCATACGCCGCCATCCCGGCCGCGGCCTCGACCAGGATCTGCTGGGCGTTGCGTTCGTTGCCTCGCTTCTCGTCTCTATCCCAGTGACAGCGTGTCTGGCGTCCGGTAGCCTCACAACGCATGCGTTCAGCATGCTTGCATGCGCAGCTAACTACTAGGCGGTTTCCGTTAGTACAGTGTAATATGGATGCTAGCAGCAGTACCCTCTCCGTCTCGATAGGAGTTTATTTTTTTTAAATTTTATTGACTATAATTTTGATCAATAATTTTAATAAATTTAATTAATTTTAATAATATAAATTTTATATATTATGAAAATATTTCTTTTAATGAATTTAAAAGTATAAATACTAAAATTTTAAATTTAATTGATTCTACAGAAATTATTAATCAAAGTTGTAGTCAATAAAAACTAAAAGTAAATAAGCTTGTATTGAGACAGAAATAGTAACAAAGAGCACGAGTGCCATCTCCATCAAATAAAACTTGGTCACTCGTGCGGAAACCCATGGCCGAACATGGCCGGCGCAGGGGTTGTGCGGAAAAGGGGACGATCAGGAGAGGGACGCAGAGGACCTGCTGCACGCATGCGTGCATCCTCAAAGCATGCAGGTAGGTGCAACAGCAGCACATTCACGAACATTAACCGGGCGTGGTGATGGTCAGGTCGGGCAGGGGAATCCTGATTGGTTTCCTCGAAGTGGTAAGAACTAAAGCAGGGTCTGAGAGGCCAGGGAATCGTGCGAGCAAAAGAAAGGATTGAAAGGGAGCCATGGCAGTGCCGCCAGTGCGCTCGTGCTGCACTGCATGGGCAATGATCAGGAGGCCGGAGGCAACACCGTACACCTGGAGGGGGTTGGATTATGAGCGAGCTGTAGTAGCCTGTAGGGAAGGAGGTTTTCTCATGGTGAAGAAGCGCCCAGCTGCGCAACGATGAGTGCTCCTTTGCTCACTTCTTGTTCACTGCCGCCGTCGCTCTACTGCTTGCCGACGAGACGGTTCTTGGCGACATGTCTTCGTTCCTCCAAAGTGGACGCACTAGAGCACGGAATCCCGTGCTGTACGACGTGTACGTCCGCCACGTGCCGGCCATGCGCGAGCGTCCCGAGTCCCGGCCATGCTCGCTCGACCGGCCGACGAGTCCCATTCGTCGTCGTACTCGTAGCAGCCGCGCGCCGGAAGCAGGGGACCAGCGCGAGGCCGCCGACGCAAACCGACGCACGCACCGGGCGGGGCGTTCCGCGAGAGATCGCGCTGCTGACGTTCCAACTCCTCCTGCCTCGGCTGCCGCGCCCCTGCCGCTTTCGCACCGCATGCCGCGGCGAGCGGTGGGCACCCTCGGGTGTTTTGGCGGCTTCACTGCCGGCTTTCCATTCCGTTCTGTTTGACAGCGATTCGTCAGAAGACCACCGGAAGAAAAATCCAGGAATAGTCTTGTGGTATCGTATCTCTCTCTCGGTCTCCTCTGGCTGCTCGATCCGATGACTCGGCGACGCACTTGTTCAAGTCGCAGCTAAATCTTCCTCTCCTTTTTCTTGCCGGGAAACCCACCCCCGTTTCCATTTGTTTGTTCGGCGGGACTGACTACGAATTCGTCGCCTCCCCTGTTGGTTGGTTTGGGAAGCAAGTTTAAACGAACCTTATCGCCATCTCCGTTAGAGCATTGCTGCTTGCTCAGTTGGTCTAAACTCATGCACGCGGCTGCACAACGTGGCGAGAAAGCTCACGCACTTTGGGGCGGGGGCGGGGGCGAGTCAAATTCAAAGCCGGAGCCCGGAGGTGTAGCGTACGTACGGATGTAACCTAAAACAAACTGATGTTCTGGACAAAGGCGTACGGCGGTAGATTAAACTAGCCGGCCGTCGAGAATGCTTGATTTAATCTCTGTCAGAGAATGATGGCCAAATGAAAGCAGATGCTCGCGGGAGGAGCAAACAAACCCAGGGGCCCTGCACTGCAGTGGTAGTAGAGCGACCGATCGGAGCACGGACGGCGAGCGGCCGCGGGTCGGAGCAGCAGTCAGCGAGCGCATCCATCCACATGCTGCATGCGCGCAATCAAGGAAGGGGAAAAAAGGCTGCCGTCCCCCGTCCCCATTCCCTGGCGCGCCTGCCGGGGAGGTTTCCTCGAAGTGGCAACGACTAAAGCGGATCGAATCGTTCGCACGAGCACTGATCATTGCCGAGCACGTCGCCGGAGCGCTCGACGGACGGACGGGAGTTGAATTTGCATGCGGCGGTGAGAGAATCTCTGCACCCGTGTCACCACCGCCAAGGTTTGTTTCCTCCGCCGTGAAAGAGGACCAACCAGCTCGCGCCCGAGCCGCTTCTGCTTGTCCGATCCAGCACTGCCCGCCCGCCGGGCCGGCCGTCGCCATTCACCAAGGAATCTTTTGCTTGATAGACTGGCAGTGGTCGTACTCCGCAACGCCAGTTCAGCAGCCTGGGGGGGGGGGGGGGGGGGGGGGGGGGGGGGGGGGTACGGGCACGTCTCAAAAGCCTGACAAGCCCCGGTGACCTAACGCATTTTTCGAAAAGGGGTAGGAGTACTCCTACCATACGGTGGCGCCCATCAGCAGCGACGGCCGGGCGACAGGCACGACGCCGGGCGGGTCACGACACCGGGGATTAGGTTACCGTCGAAATGACGATACTATTCCGTCGCGAACCGTGGGCGAGAATGAGAGGGAGTAGGGGGTCGCCTAGCGTCGATGATGACAATGGCCGATCGCCGCGCGGCAGAGGATCTCGCTGCGACAATGGTGTACCGCCGGAAACAGGGACGGCTGGTGTACGGTACCAACAAAATTGGTGGCGTCATCCTAGTGTGAATGGCACACGCTGTCGCCGGCGGCATTGGGGAAGTGATTTGGGAAACGGATTTGGAAATGTTTAATAAAGGTTTTAGTGGGGTTTCTCTAAGAAAAACCAACGTCGCTTGCCAATGTTTGTCAAGGATAAGAAAACGACACAAACGTTTATCGCCCTTTCGTCAAATCTTGCGCCCCAGAGTTGACAAAAATCACCGAGGAACAGTGCCGTACCGATAAGCTAGCAGTCCGTTTCACAGACAGGTTACTGAGAGACGGGTCCGTTTCGTGCGCTGGCTCGGCTCGCCGCCGCGATGCCGCCGCCGAAGCACGGAGAACTAGAAAAACACCGTGGCATGAATAAAAGAAAAAAATATCGCCGAGAAGCACTGGAATATTCTAGGTCGCATCTGCCTGTCCCCTTCAAACCTGCGCGTCCGACGCAGCCATCGCCGTCAAAGGCGAGCCGATTTCTTGACAAAGCGGATTAGCTTTCGTCTCCGTCCGTCGCCGACGGAAGAGACGAAGACGATCACGCCCAGCAATAAACTACGGTTATCAATACGTGCAAAATGGTTGATGACGACCGTTATCGCCAGATCAGTTATTGGTAACCCACCCCCGTTGCCGTCCGCGGCGCGGAAGCAGGGTGACGAGTACACCGTACGCTAACCGCATTCACATCGCGCCGACGCGGCCGATGCGATCAAACCCGCGCGTCTGGAATCCTCGCGCCCGCCTGCGAAAAGACAGCGCGCCGCCGGCCGGTCCGTCCACCTCGCCGCTGACCTCACCGCCGACGCGCCAGTAACCCAACCGTTAATTACAAAGCGTTACCGGGTCGACGATGGCGATTCGTGGTGGCGACATCAACCGGGACAAAATTTATCGGGCGGGTAGATTACATGGCACTGCATCAGTACATTCTACACCCTGCTCTTCGGTTTTTTACAGATCATCTGGTGGCGGAATAATAGTACTCGGTCCTCATCTCGGACCACTGATTAAGCTAAACCGCTAGCAACTGGCTGATTCACTAAAGCTAAACCGCTAAAACCCAACAAGCCATGGTTTGATACAGCGAAGCGAGCACGTTCTGTGGCGGGGAGCGCGAGGTCGGGCGGCTCAGTCATCACATGACGGAGCAGGCGTTGGGGTTCTCGTCGCTGAACATCTGGGGCGCGTGGAGGTGGGAGGACGCGTACGGGTACGCCGGCGGCGGGGGGTACTGGGCCCCGGCGGCGCCGGGGTGGTAGAACCCGTGCGTGGGCGGCGGCGGCGCGCCGTAGTAGCCGGCGTAGGCCGGCGGAGGGTACGGCGTGTACCCGTACTGCGGCGGAACCTGGAACGTGCCGGCGCCGGCCAGGGGCGCGGGCGCCACCGACGCGGCTGCGGCCGCGGATTTGTCTTTCTTGTCCTCGCCGCCGGCGTCCTTCTTGTCGCCGCCCTTGTCCTTCTTGTCGTCGCCGCCGCCGTCCTTCTTGCCCGGCGCCACGACCTCCACCGGCCGGCTGAGCTTCTCCCTGAGGTAGCCCGGCAGCGCGGCGGCGTCCATGGTGCCGGTCACCTTCACGAGGTCGTTGGCGGCGTCGATGACCACGTTCTTCACCCCTGCAAACAGAACGGAACGGATTTGAGTGTTAATTCTGTCTGGTTCCTAGTGGGAATCCGAATCCGCCGGCGAAGAAAAATAAAAAGAAACTCGCCTTTGATCTTGGAGATGCGGCGCTTGATGCGGTCGATGCATCCCTCGCAGTGCAGCCGGATCTTGAGCGTCACCGTCTCCTGCAAAAAGAACGAGAAACAAAAAGCAGAGGAATTTCAGCCTCGCTCATGCACCGGTGACGCGACGCGAGCGGCGGAAATGGTAACCACCGCTACTGTATGCAGCAAGCAACTGACCTCTTTGGTTTCCTTGGGCTTCTTCTCGTCCTTCTTGGACTTGTCAGCGGCCTTCTTATCTCCACCGCCGCCGCTCTTCTCCTTGTCAGCGGCCTTCTTCTCGCCGCCGCCGTCCTTCCCCTTCTCGGCCTTCTTCTCGCCGCCGCCCTCTTTCTCCTTCTCAGCCTTCTTCTCCTTCTCCTTGTTCTCCTTCTTAGGCGGCGGCCCGGCGCCGGCGGAGACGACCTGCACGGGCTTCTTGGTCTTCGCCTCGACGCGCTCCTTGAGCTCCGCGGCGTCCGCGGGGCCGGTCACCACCACCTTGCCCGCCGCCATGTCCGTCGCCACCGACTCCACGCCTGCGCACGCGCGCACGCCGCCAGAGAAACGGTCAGCAACGGCGTTTCCAACGGGAGAGAAATGAGGAGAGCAACTGACGGAATGGGACTAGGAAGAACACGCACCTGGCGCGTGCTTGATGGCCTTGCGGACCTTGCTGGCGCAGCCGGCGCAATGCAAGTCGACCTTGAGCACGATGGGTTGCGGTCCCGCCGCCGCACCCCCGGCGTCCTTCTTCTTGTCGCCCCCGCCGGCGGTGTCCTTGCCGCCCGCCGCCTTCTTCTCCTCTACCATGGTGACCTCTGGCGAATGGGCCGCGCTTGCTTTGTGAAGGAGAGTGAGATGGAGCGGAGAGGAGTGCGGGCGAGGGGGCGGCGTTAAATAGCCGTGTGCGCTGCGGGGGTGCGTGGCCGCAGTGAATGACTGAATGAATATCCGAAACTGTTCGTCGCTGCGTGGGTTTGCGGCGTAGAGGAGGAGCGGGTCGGGTCGGGTCGGATGACGAGCGAGCGGATTCGTTGTGGCGGCCGCCCCGCTCTGCCGGCTGCCGCTGGCGCTGCTGACCGCTGACTGCCTGCCTACCGAGGATGACGACGACGTGGTGGCGTGGCGTTCTCCCTGCTGGTGCAGTGCGGCCGTCAAAGCGTCCGGCTCCCCGGTTTCGCCACGGCCCGCTCCGCCCGTTTCGCGCTCTCCTCACGAACGAAACCACCGAGTCGCGCGGCTGCCACTACAAAACGAACCCGCCTTGCGCCTTCACTCCCATCTCCACTAATCCATGTGCAACTGCCACCGCGCGCACTGGACACGTGCAGAGGACGAGTGCCAGGTCACCAGCGACATGAATTCCTCGTTCACTGCGGTGCCCAGCGCACCGGACGTGCCCTGTTCCGTTGCTTCCGGAGGCGCGGCGGCGGTTTCATCCCCCGAACGCCGTTGCTTCCTTCCGGAGGGCCGCCGCGCCCCCGTGCGTACCGCCACCCGTGCGGCCCGTGCCGAGGATTCCATTCATTCAAATCAAACGCAACGACTACTACACCGCCGTGCCGAGGGGCATCCCTCAGCGTCATCGTCAGGGAAGAACAGAACAGAGCCTGCCCTTCTGTTCTGCGGGCCTCACGGCCCGAGTTAATTATCCTTGTCGGTGGATGCTTCTGCTGCCTCTTTGACCGGGGCTAGTCGTTGTGCGCTCTCGTGACAAGAATAAGCGCGAACTGGGTTTGGTAATTTGGTTGGTGGGGTGTGTTGGTGAGACCGGCGCTGTTCTGCGTGACAAACTGCGCCACCACGTGGGCCACCTGCTGGGCTTTTTTTCTCGCCTTGGCCCCATCTGGCGGTCTCCCGGTCCACGAAAATTCAAATCTCTCTGCCGCCCTGGTAGAAGTGATAACCCACGCACGGATACACATCGCGGTCGATGAAAAGCCGTAACAGCTTTTTAACATTTCAGATTACGGACCTTAGGGCCTGTTTGAACTCAACCGAATTAATAACTAGTCAATTAAAAATTAGTCGACTAATTATTCGTCCGTTGCATGTTTGAAAAAAGAACTATTTATTAGTCCATCCTTAAATAAAATATCTGTTTTGCCCCTGATTAATTATTATTTTGTATATGTTTGGATTCGACCGACTAATTGTTAGATTGCTAGTTGTATTTCCCGCCATGTATTTAAATTTTCTACAGTTTTTCTCGACATTTGCTCAAATTTGCTTCCGCGATTTATTTAACACAAATATACTGTAGTGTAATCAGAGCAACATAATAAATCAATTAATTAAAAAAATAATTGAAAATATGGTCCATCATTTGACCATCGATTTAGATTAATAAAATAATTACTGGCTACCTTTTAATTACCGTAACTCTCTAACCATTCATATGAAACCAGTTATATTGGCAGAAACATCTAGTTATTGTAACTCACAAACCATTCGTCTATAAAATCGTTATTTCACCAACTAGGGCAATTTTTTTAAAAATATAGCTCATATGTTAAAAAAAAACTATAGCATTTTTTTAAAAAAAATTATAGCTCATATGTCTAACAGTACATCTAAAATCGTTATTTCACCAATGAATGCTATACCACATAAGAGATTTCGAACAACAAAAAAGAATACCTTTAATATTTATGCACATATCGCTAGTTTCAATCAATGTCGCATAGCATTTAAACCATCCGCAATACTATCACTGAAGGTATTCATATTTTGATCCTCATCTCCTAAATTATTGTTGGAACCACCTACTGATGATTGCGAATGAGGAAAGTAATTGTCATCACTATCAAATTTGTCAAAGTCCACATCTGTGATTGAACTCTCTCTAATAAAGTTATGAAAGGCCATGCATACAAGTATTATTTTACTTTGCTTTAGCTGCACATAACTCGGTAAATATAATAGAATCCTCCACTTCATTTTTCAGCACTCCAAAAGAACGCACGATGACGTTACGAAGAGATGAACGCGCATAGTTGAATACTTCTTTGATTCCTCTTAGTCTTGGTCCTTGTCTATATTCTGGTAGATAGTACTTCGTTCTCTTGTATAGAACAAGGTAACCCACTCGATTAGGATAACTTGAATCTACCAAATAGAATTTTTCTACATCAATCATACGCGAAATAAATGAATAGAGTATGAAATATGACAATAAAAAAACAATTATGATAAGACAACAATTATTAACCTTGTTGTGGGAATAGAAACTTGCATCTATATTTTCGTAAGACATCATTAAAAACTCTCATGTCATGAACCGATTCAGGCCATTCCACAACAGCAAATGTAAATCTCATGTCAATATGGTATATAGCCAAAACATTTTGAGGTGTGTACCCATGGCGTCCCACATGTTGATCGGCCTTATCATTTGGCACAAAAACACATATATGTGTAACGTCTATAGCTCCAATGCAATTATCAAAAAATGGTGAAAACTGAGATTCTTGTACTCTCGTATGCACGGTTTGAAATTTTAGATCTCTTGGTTTGATAATATCTACTAGTAGTAGATACACGCTATTCAAGACTTCTTCAAATTTTTGACTAATTGTCTATGTTGACCTTCCAAAATGGTTCTTAGCTTGCCTTACTGATTAGGGGCAGCGCATGGCTCGAGGCAAGGTGCTGCGGAGTCAGTCAGGCTTGTATGATGGAAGGAAAGAGGAGGCGATGATGATATATAGATAAGGTTTCATTATGTTTCCTATTCTGATTCGACAGTTTGATTGTTTCCGAGTTGGTTTCTGAAAATAAAAATCAAAGTTATTTTAGGTTTTTTATTATATCCAGAAATTGTTAGTCACAATTAGCCCCTCCACTAATTGAAAAACAATTAGTTCATGGATAAACTAAAAATTAGTCTCCCTATTAGTCCGCTCGTTTGAGGAAAATTGACTAATTAGAAAACAGACCCTTATACAAGTGGGTCTATCAAGTACATCAGAAAATTAAGCTTACGCAGCGTTACTCGGGACCGTGGCCGTGTTATTGTGAAAAACTTATTACTAGTATTTGGCCACTGCAGCGTATGCATATTGGTATCTAGCACATGATATATATAGATCAGATATTTATTTCAATATTATTGTTTGGGCTGTTTGTTACCGCTTCATCACCGGAGTGAGCTACCATGCTGGTGGTGCTTCCGAATAGTAGTAGCCTCCGAAGATGGATTGATCGTCGTTGGCCAATGCTGGACACCGTGCACTTAACCACGATCGGTCCGGGTCGAACTAGAAGTAGGACTGTAGGAGTAGCCACCACTTGGAGGGTACGGCGCCGCGCTGGCGTCGTCCAGTTGCGGACGGTTCCGTGCCCTCTTCGTCCGGGCAGTAGGCTGTCTCCGTGCTGTACTAAGTTTTTAAAAACCGGCGAAACCATTTAGGCCCGTTTGAAACGCGGGATTAATTCTCATTTTTTAATTTTTTTTATGAAATTAAATGATTTTTGTGAAATTTCTTTGTGGTTTTTGATAAAATCGATTTGGTTCGATTTAGATAAATGACCGATTTTCATCTGAAAACCGACTCTGGCATTCTAGTAAAATCAGGTAGCTGGCCGATTTTTGAGATCGCCGAAAATCGGTCTGACACCAGTTTCTAAAACCTTGGCTGAGGCCAAGCTGGCTCGACGTTGCGTCGATAAACAAATTTTTTACTGGCCCTATTCACATACTCGCTATACCCATCATTGTCAGATCGATGAATAGGCGAATGAGATGGATCTTCCATTTAAAAAAAAAGTAAATCTATTTATAAATCTACATACCATTAACTTTATTCACAACCACGTTACCTACAACCTTTCTAGTTATAACTTTTACCCATTGCGTCACCGCGGCACCAGCACTGTACGCCTGTCCCCAACGAGTAATTTGCCGCTCAAGAAAACCGAAGAAAAAAAAGTCAGCATCACTACAGTCCGTGGTAAAAACTGAGTCTATCATAAATAGACCCATGCAAACAACACTCATAAGCTCGGGTTAAAATAAATTGATGTGTCAGATCAAACAGTTCTTAGACTCCGGTTGCAGTTGATGCCTAGAAAAATCCGCTTCAGGGGAAGCCGCCTGTTTCTCCGGGGCCTCTCTCGACCCTGACGGACCGCCTGGTCCAAACCCCGACGCTATTTTGCCACCGACGACGAGTCAGCCGTCCCGGTCACCACCATCCCGCGTGCGGCCACGTCCGTCACTACTGTATTACGTACTGAATTGATTGCTTCTACGTTTCTGATTAATTTGTTTCCCCTTCTTTTTAGTGAGACAGATTCATACGCTTACATACGAACATGCACAACAGCTCCAGTAAATCCGAGCATAATCCGTACCCATATGAAACTCTCACGTTGTTCCTATATATGGTGATGATCAAAGCTTAGCCGCTCACCATGCAAGATAGAAGGAAAAAGGCGAAAAGATTCATAGCTGCTCCTTACTGACAAATCTCAACACTATTTCCAGCAATTCTCAATAATGATAACATGAGATTTAAAGCTTCAAAATCCAGTTATCAACCGAGACACAAGCATCAGCAATGGACAGGGTTAAGCAAAGTATGCTAGATCGATTCCAACGTGACTCAAAAGAGACATATGACGACACAGCAACACTAATACTACCAAACAAGACATGACTTAATAATAAGACCTATGATATGATGAAGCAGCAACTCTAATGAATGATCTAGCTTAACTTCCAAAATCAAAGTTCTCCGTGGCTGATAACCCTCGCTCGCTGCGTCCGTTCAATTGCTGAACTTAGATTAGTAGTAACGTGGTTCCGAGACCGGCTGATCAGACCAGTCGGGCTCAGAGGTGGCTGCCACAGGAGGGTAGATGATCTTGACGCTCGTCTTCATCTTCCGCTCGACCGCCTGCCTGACCAATGGAGGGTTGGGGTTGCCGGTCACCACCACATTCCCGTTGTCGAGGAACAAGACCTCGCCGTCCCCTATGAATGAACCAAGGATACATACAGCAAACAAATGATCAGCAACAATGCATGGAGTCACTGCACATTGTGCATGGAAATACTTACAGTTTGGATCCGCTTTCTTGACGGCCTTTCTAATCTTGTCGCGGCAGCCGTAGCAGTGCACCTCCATCTGCAGGGTCACGGGCGCCATTGCTGATGATTAAGCGAAGCTCTAATCTGCTTCAGACTGCGGCGGCTCTGGATGCTGTTGGTGTCGTGCTTGTCGAGGTGCGCCAATGATTGGTATTTATACACGAAAGAGGTCATCGCCGGGAGCACCATGGATGGAAAAGGAAGAAGAACTTATGGCAATCCCTTGCAAGAAATGGAACGTAATTCGGTACTGTTTGATCTGGTGTCACCATCGATTGCTAAACCATTCCTTACAATGGAGATCCCAGATTAGTAACCGGCGCCGCCGTTGATCTCCTTCCAACCGGACCAGCGTCCTTTCCATCTAGCTACAAGCAGGGAAGAATTAGGAAGCCAATCGGTAACTAGGTATTTTACCTGCAATTTTCGTGTGATTCTAGGTATTTCCATCGTGAGCACGACGTCCCGTGGCTTTCTTGTTTTGGGAGTGCTACCGAGCTGGAAGAACGTAGCGCGCAGGCTTATCATATTTTCTGGGCGTTGGCGCAAGCCAATCCTATTGACGATGATAGTTACTCTGGAAACAGAGTTGCGGTCTTCCGAACTCAAGGTTCAGGATCAGAAAACGTGCAAGCTATTCAAGTTGAACCTGTAAATAATATTGATATTCTTTTTCCTGTAAGTATATGTAAGATGTAACAGCCAAATAATATTATGCCAGCTTCCTTACTTGTTCAATATTTTATCCATGTTGTTCTTTAGGTGGCTTCATCACTGAATTCATCTTATTCTTACATTCTTCATGATGGAAACACTATGTTTACTTGGGCTGGAAACTTGACCAATGCATTGGATCAGGAGTTTAGTGGTGCTGCGCCTTAATGTAATCCACTTCTGGAACCCATTTTTCTTAACAGACTAACTTTACTTTCCAATTTCAAGACGAGTTGAATTTAATTGATGTTTTGCGTAAAGGATATGTACTATTGATTCTTGAATCTTGACCATTTAAATCCAACAACAGTTAAAACTCAAAATGTGTGTTGTAAATCTTACTAGTACGGAAAAATAGTACTTAAACATGCCTTGTGACCCTACCTCTATATTCAAGAGCCTACCACTACTACATTATGTTGGTTCCTAGTAGTTCTGCAAATTGGTCAGTCAGAAATATCCAACACGGGCTTACCATGTTCAAAGAATCTACTCAAAATGTGTGCTGGCATGGAAAAAATAGTTCATACGTACACATGCCTTGTGGCCCCCTACCTCTATTTTTGGGAGACTGCCACTATTATCTTATCTACATTCATGTTTGTTCCTGGTAGTTCTACAAAGTTGTTAATCAGAAACTTTGAATTATTCGTGTTTATTATTCTTAGTAAAATGCTAGAGCCTGGAGTTTGGTATTTTTAATTTGGCAGTATTGCATGATGCGTGCTAATTCAATAAATTGGTGGCATTTTTAGTCCATTATCTGCCTATTTAGGGGCCTATATTTTTCTGTATTTCGCAGTCAAATGTGCAGTCCAGATCACAGGAGGGATCAGAAACCGAACAATTTTGGAGCTAACTGCTTTCTGGGAGGAAAATCTGAATACTCAAGAAAGGTACAATAAAGAAACGCACATTGTACAGTTTTATTGATTTCTGTCTGCTATTCCACTCTGTTCTCATCATATCTGTTGGGTTCCATGATGGCAATTTGAAGGTAAACTCATGAAGTAGTGATACTCTTTTATGTTATCTACTCTACCTGAATTTTCACATTTCACATTAGGTTTTGAATCCATTGAGCAGGTCAAATAAATACACCACTTTATTAGAGACGGTTTAGTAACAAAAGATGTATCACTATTATTAATCCTGGACTGTCACTGGGACATTTTTGTTTGGGTTGGACAGCAGGTGGATGTTAAACTGAGATTACACAGGCTCTGGAAACTGGGGTGGTCTTTGTCCAACTGCTTTTTATAAGGCATACATTTTCTTTTCTTCACTTTCAACTATTCTCATTTCTCACAATCGCATCAGAAATTTCTTGCGCATGATTTCGATATGGAAAATCTGTCCTATGAAAGACCAATAATCTTCACTGATACGGAAGGAAGTGAAACTCCCTTTTTCACTAGTTTCTTCATCTGGGACTCAGCAAAATCGACCACTGGTAAGCACAGTACTCGTAGGATGAACCGTTACGGATGTTCGTTGTTGGGATGTATGAACCATTATGCTTCTTTCACTTTGCTTTAGAGCCACAGATAGAAGAGAAGATGTGACATCCCAAATTTTAAGACTAATTTAAAAATGCAAATTTAAAATTTTTCTGACCATCACCTTAACATTTTTCTTTTTTCTTCTCATCTTCTCTTTTTTTTCCTATCTCAAAGGACAAAAACCTCATTAAATTAAAACTCAGTTAATTTGAAAATTTGAAAATATTAAAATTTGGAAGAGTAACAAGTGATTGACCCCTTTTTGTTTTTCTTTTCTTTACCGTTTGTTTGCTTGCGTCCTTGAATTCCAATTCTTTAAGTCTTTAATCCAACCAATACTTTTGAATTCCAAACCTATCGAAATCCTTGAATTCCATACCCGTCAACTCTTTGAATCCTATTTGACCTTGTCCAAATTAATTTACTCCTTTCAAATAGCCACGTGTTTCCCGAATTTTGCAGAGTAAAATCAAAACCGAATTTGGAGATGATCCCAAAACGAAAGTTGTTCATCATGAAAAGTTCTTTAACCCTGCAAAATTTCAAATTCATCGGAGCTCGGAAAGTTGATCTTTTGAGGGAAAAACAGAGGGCTGTCGCAGGAATTCCGAGAAAAATCAGAAAATACCCGCGGGTCCCATCCGTCAGCGCATTCTCCTTCCTCTCCCAGCCTTCTTCCTCCCCGTGTCACGCCTCCTCTGCGGCACGCGCGCCGCCCTGCCACACGCTCGGTCACCTTTACGGCTCTTTGCCACGAGCTCGCCCACGCGTCGCTCGACATTGAAGGCATGTCAGCCTTACCTTCCATCTCGGTCGCCTCCGTCAGAGAACGCAACGTCCGGCCTCTCTCACCGCAATTTCTTCACTCACAGTTGCCCTCCTCGAGCCGCACGCATGCCGCATCGCCGCCCCTTGCCGTTCCGGCCGCCGGCGTCCAAGCTGCTGCAGGCCTCGTTCCCCACCTTGGCTCCTCCCTCGACCTCCTCCACCCCATCTCGAGTAGTCTCCGACTCTCACGCGCCCCGGTGCCATGCGCCGCTATCGCGCTCGGCGTGTCCTCTGTCGCCGGCACTCCTCGGTGCCTTCCTAGCTCCTCGGAACCCGCCAAGAGAAATACCGCACCACCCTCTCACTCCTCGCACCAAGCCTAACCACCCCCTCGCACCCCCCCCCCCCCACCGGAATCGAGCTCCAATCGACCTCTTCTTCCTCGTCACCGGGCACCTCTGTTCCTCAACCGCCGCCACGATTTCCTTTGTCTCCGGCCAGCTCCTTCACTCAGGATTACTCATGCACCACCACCATGGCCTCCCCTCCCTCTGAGCCCAGTCAATTTCGGCGAACATTGGCCGGCGCGGAGCCCCCGCTGAGCACTGCTGAGGTGCGCTGCCCTCCTCTGTGGACGGCCATCCTTGGTGCTTCTCCGTCTGGCTTGAGCCCACGGGGAGCTCCACCACGCCGCCTGCTTGCCCCTCCGCAGGGACCCGGGCCGCCTTCGCCAATCCCATGAGCTGGCGCCGTCTGTCGTAGCCGCGCGCCACCGGTCCACCGACGTCGGCATGCTGCCTGGCGCCGTTTGTCGCCGCCGCGCACCACCGGTCCACCGACGTCGGCATGCTGCCGCACCTGTCCGGCCCTTTCGAGCCCACGAGCAGCATCACCGCGACGCACTCTTTCTCCAGCGCCCGATCTCGAGCTTCCCCGGCCTTCCTACTGCCCTGACGCCGAGCGCCGCCATGGCGCGCCGCCTCCCACCATTGATGGTGCCGTGCCGTGCCGCGCCTCCTGTCTCACCTAAGCCCACGGGGATGGTCAACGCACTGCCCACGTGCTCCTTCACCGGTACCCCGAGGCGCCCCGGCCTTCCTGCTGCCTGGCACCGCGTGCCACCATGGCGCGCCGCCCTCTGCCGTCGCCAGCGTAGCTCTGCGCCTCCCAGGCTTCCTTGAACCCGTGACGAGGCTCAGCGCGCTGTCCTACCCTTCCTCCGCCGAAGCCCAGCTTCTCCGGCCAGCTTGCAGCCTGGACGTCGCCGAGGCCCACGATGGCTGCGTGGACTGATCACCAGCTCCTCCTCTGCTGACAAATCAGACGTGAGCTAAATAGCTGATGGTAAAAACTATTTTGCAGAAAGCCCCTCCATGTTCCTTCATACAAAGTCCTAGCCCAATGCCTTTACAAAAGACACCCTTATTTTTGTAGAACCCAGTCCAGACCTTTCACGCATCGCTAAGGATTGGACATGGTAGTCGGCACGTGTCCTGGACACGGTAACCGCTTGACCTGTTAGCACGGACATGGTCACGGCTATGAGACCACGAACCTAGGGCACAGACACGGCCGTGTGACCACGGACATGGTCATGGCCCTGTATCCCCAGAGACGGACACGGTCACAGCCCCGTGTCCACAGACACGGACACGGTTACAGACACAGCACCGTTTACGTATCTACGTGTCCACAGACACGTTCACAGTCCACTGTCCATGTGTCCACGGACGCGATCATAGCCCACGTGTCCACAGACATGGTCACAGTTCCTGTGTCCACGGACGCGGTCACAGTCCGCGTGTCCACGTGTCCACACACGGTCACAGCCCACGTGTCCACGAACACGATCACAGCCCACGTGTCCACGTGTCCACAGACACAGTCACGGCCCATGTGTCCACATGTCCACAGACACGTCACAGTCCACGTGTCCACGGACGCGGTCACAGTTCACGTGTCCACATGTCCACGAACACGATCACAGCTCACATGTTCACGTGTCCATGAACACGTCACAGAACTCTGTGTCCACGGAAAAATTCCTGATTCAGGACACCCGTGTGTCCAGGAGTCGTGGACACAGGCCGAACCACGTGTCCATAGGATTTTTTCTAATTCTAGACACACAGGTATCCAGAGGCCATGGACACAGACCAAGCCATGTGTCCACGCAGCCTTTGCCAGTTTCCGGTCAAAGACCAGCTGGCAACATCACCACGAGGTTTGTCCACTATTTCATGCCTACACACACACCCGACAACTGTGGACACATGCCGGGTAGGGTGTCCACGGGTGGAATTTCCCATTTTCCATCGTGAACACCTTGTTCGCCTCACCACCGCCACACCTCAACTCTGTTTTCAGTGATTTTGACACCATTGAAACCGTTGTCTCGAGCTCTACCACATCAAGTCATTCAAACCTCAGCCAACATCCGATCTTGCTAGTTTGTTTTAATAGTAAGTTCTTCGCAGAGTTTAATTGTTGTTCCTTCTATTTGTTTTATCGTTGTTAGTGCAAGTCTTTAATTATGATGTACCTCTAGGCATAGATTCATAATAGCTAGTGTGCACCCCATCATAGCATGCCTTCATTATTTAACACACATTAGTATGCATACCCATGTTAGCACTAAATAATCTAGTCTAAGGTTAGAATCGTATGATTAGTAGTTAAATTCAAATAGCTAAATATTACTCCTGCCATGCATTCACTCATGCAATAGCATGCAATAGCATATGTACCATTTGCTAGTTTTAGTAGTTTAATTACACAAATTAAACTAAGTAATTAATCATTAAGCACCTAGGATGACGCACCCACATATGTATAAATTAGATAATTAACAATAGCGCTATGCCCTACACCGCACCACAGTTGGCGTCATCTTCTTAATGTGGTAGTTTAGTTGTAATTGTAGAGTCAAGTAATTAGTCACTAGGAATCACGTGCAACACGTCGGCCCACGCTAGTGCACGTGCTGCCTATTTAGCATTAATGGTATAACTACAAGAATAACTCAATAGCTAATTATTAGCCACTCGGTAATTATTAAGATCACCTACGTAATAGGAAGTAAATGTTGAATAGCCGCATATACATCTTACCTGCATTAGTGCACGTAAGCGCCAGTGAACCATATTAGTTTAGCTATAAGCCTAAAATTCTATAATTAATCTCTACACACTAGAGGTTACATACTAGAAACTAGATAACTAAATGGTACACTATACACTCCACATATCCGCAACTTATGCCAATATATCTGTGCATACACTTACACGCGATGTGCATGCACGATTGTCATGCAATGTCGTATGGCCCGGGTGCATGTGCACCATGGCCTAACCATGGCACCCATACTGTGGTGTCTCCATTCGCATCGAACCTAGTATACATTCCACTAAGCCATAGCTTAATATATCAGCCACCGCATCATGCATGACTTACACTAGTTTTTCCTCGCGGTGCTTAATGGGTTCTTATTTGGAGTTCTGGATTTTATCGCTTCTTCTCGAGCTTTGTGTCTTTTGCAGTAGTCTTATTAGGCTTTCTTCGTGTAGATAACGCTGAGTGTAAAGAAGTGTCAAGCTTCAAGAGGAGCCAGAAGGTCGACATCTGAAGAAAAGCACGAGGTTTTGGACGCGAAGCCAGAGATAGAAGACTAGAATCTTGATGAAGAAGACTCCGACCTCAAGCTCCGAAGATTAGGAGTTTGCAGGTAAGCTCTAACCCTTTGATCATATTGAACCTATATTTTGCTAATGCTCCTATAGTGCCTATCTATTCTGCTATGCATGATATTTTGATTTAAAACATTGAGTTAGTTATAATCCTACTTGATTGATTGTTTTACTGATATTAGTGTCAGTTACTAGACATTAATATTAAGTAACTTGATTACCTATTGACAATATCCTCCTTGTTAACCATAGGTCTCCTGTCTTTAAATACTTTTAAAGAACGGAGAGTTGCCTTGTTTAGTATAATGCTTAGGACCCCAATTATGGTGTCTCGCTCCACTAAACCATATACCATTTATTTACAAAATGTGTTAAACTGTGTTTGGTGGTGTGTGTATATAAAATGGGATGGGATTAGTGCAACTGGTGCTAGGTGAAGATGGGTGATTCTGGTCGTGGGGTGGGGCTCACATGAGGTGATGGTGATAGGTGTATAAGCTTCGCTGTAGTCCACCTGCCGTGGACGAGTCCGCCACCCCTGCCATATAAGGACTGGTTCGTTAGCGCTCAACTTAGCAATTTCCGTGCAACCACATAACTTATATATTTTGGGCGAGACTTATCCCCGCTATGTAGGTTTTCCACATCGAGCTACTAAGGAGGTCGAAGTGACACAAGAGGCCAGGAGCAAGACGTGAGATAACTCGCTGCTCGGCTTTCAACTATGTAATTGCCTGCGTCATGGGACTGTAAGCCCACGAATATAGCCCCTGGTTTGTAATACTGGGTGTAGTAGGGAACCAGAAAAAGACGTGATTGTGGTAAATCTTCACGATCCGGCTTCAGGAATGTACCGTCGCGTCATCGAAAGTGAAACCCCGACGGATAGCTCCTGGATGCGTCTTGGGTGAAATCTGTGGAAACCTATGTAGTTGTGGGGTAAGTGTTATGCAACTCTGTTGTTCAGAAGTAGCATAACCTGTAAGTATAGTGTATAACCTCTGCAGAGTGTAAAATCCTTTCGGATAGGCCGTTGTCATGGTATTAGCATGCTATTTGTTTGGGTACCCTATGATAAGTTTTCTATAATATTCTTGGTGTGTGAGTGGGTGTAGGTGCCCGTGTTTTGGAAAGTGTCTGGATGGGACAGTGGAGGCCCTTCCAGTTAAAATTTAGAAACTGACGGGTGGTTTATGCTCCCTCAGGTCCAACCTACTAAAATATAGACAACAAATGTTTTCACTCCCCTTTAAAAATCTTTGCCTTATCTTTGCTACAACCAAATATGCATCTAAATATATACCCCTTGCCTAGTGTTAGAGCTTGCTGAGTACCTTATGTACTCACCCGTTTGCATTTTTGGTTTTAGACAATGGACTACGTAGGTGACGACGTGTTGGGTTTTCGTTCTGCTTCTCAAGTCTGCTTGTGAATTTGGGTCTTGGTGTTCCGTTGCTTACTTTGCTTTTGGCTTGCCGCCCGGTGTTAGGATCATAGAGGTCCTCACCGCGAGCCACTAAAAGTTCTGTCTCAGATATCTATTTTCTTTTCGAAGTATGCTTTCAATATACATTCTGTTGTGTTGTGCGTATCAGCTACTGATCCAGAGACTGATACGTGTATCACAGTGCATTCCGAAAACGGGGTGCCACAGAAGGGCAAAAAGATTCATAGGCGCTCCTCACTGACAAATATAAACACAATTCTAATAACTCGCAATAATGAAAACATGAGACTGAAAGACTTCAAATCCAGTTATGAGCCGAGACACAAACATTATTAATAGATAGGCAAAACAAAGTATGCTAGATCACTCACGTACAATGAAAAAGCAGACATATGACGACACAGTAACGCTAATACCAAAATAAGAGTACTGATTAATGATAAGACCTATGACGTGATGAGGCAGCAACTCTGACAGTCTAGCTTAACTTCCAGAATCAAAATTCTCCATGGCTGATAACCCTCTCTCAGTTCAATTGCTGAACTTGGATTAGTAATAGCGTGGTTCCGAGACTAAGCGAAGCAGTGCACCTCCATCTGCAGGGTCACGGGCGCCGTTGCTGATGATTAAGCGAAGCACGAAGCTGATTCTGATTACGGTGGCTCCGGCTGCTGTTGATGCTGTGCTCCTCGAGGTGGGCCAATGCTTGGTATTTATACACAGGGGAGGCCATCGCCGGGAGCAACATGGATGGAAAAGGAAGAACTTATTGCAATCCTTCCTTAGAAAGGGAAACTTTCCTAGCTATGGAGGTCGCCGAATAGTAACCTGCAACGCCGCCGTCGATCTCATTCCAACAGGGCCAGCAGGGAAGAGTTTCCTGCCATTTTCATGTGATTCTAAGGATTTGCATCGCGAGCAAGCCGTCTCGTGGCTTTCTTGTTTTTTAGGAAGTGCCATCGAGCTGGATGAACATATCGCAC
>BCLF01000108.1:438374-456063 GCA_001602275.1 Zoysia japonica | reverse complement strand
CTGCCCCAAGCGCGCCAAGCGCAAGCTGGTGCAGCGCCGCCGCGCCGCCACCGACGACGAGAACCTCCCTGTCGACCGCGGCATTCTCGGAGGGAGGTTGGCCGACCCCCGGCGCCGCGCCGCTGACCAGTGGGACCCGGGCCCACGCGTCAGCCACACTACCAAACTTGCTATGCCCACCCACTCCAGTGCACACAGAAATTTATTTGTAGCCCATCTTTAATCCAAATAAATTTCCAAAAATTTTAGGAAAATCCTCACTTTGCAAATACACCCCTACACAGTAAAAACCCACTTAGCAAAGCCCTATTTGTCACCACAAATTTTCACATTAGTCCTCCAATTTTTAGAAATTTACAAAAAGACCCCTACACCTTATTTTACCACTACTACCGCATACCACCTCCGCTTACCGAGATCCTTGCACCATTAGAACCGTAAACCCGAGCCCTACATTATAGAGCCACTTACCACCCCGAGAACTTTTTGTTAAATTTGGTGTTTATTTGATCTTCGCTTTGTGCTCCTTTCGTACAATTTAATTATATATTTATTTACTTTCTACCGTTTTCTCGCGTAGACGACGAAACGCTCGGAGACGAAGAGACCGACGACCCGGAGTATGAGGAAGAGCTCGAGTACGCTTTTGAAGGCAAGTCCTAACCTCTTGACCATTTTGCTCCTAGTTTTCTTTGCTATGCACCTAATAGAACTCGTATGCTTGCATGTTCGTAATTATATGTTCAAAACATTGTGTAGCTACAAACCTACTTACTATACACGTATTTATATTTATGTCAGTAACTTATTCTTCATAAGTATAAATACCGCCTTGATACCGAGTTGTCAACCAAACCTTTTTCACTGTCGGATACCTGTCATTAAATACTTTAATGTGCGGATAATTGCTTTGAACTAGAATGCTTAGGAACACTCACGTGAAGCCATGCTTCATCCTACTATACACAAAACCATCATTTATTAAATGAGTTATATGAGTTTGAAGGAGTGTGTCAAATAAAGTGGGATGGGATTTAGTGAAAACTAGTAATAGGCAATGAGAAGGGATAATGTTTTTGGTCATGGGGCAGGCTCTTAGAGCTGTGTGCTGTGTGTAGGCTTCGGACTGGTCCACCTGCCGTGGACGAGCGCCACCCCTGTCATATAAGGACCGGTTCATCGGACCTCAACGTAGTGATTTCGTGCAACCACAGAACCTGTCTGGGCGGGACTCCACCCCCTTGGTCGTCCACTTTGACCTCTAAGGCGGTTGGATGGTACACAAGTCGCAGAAGCAGACGTAAGATACTCACGGTCCGGTCTTCGATTACAGCACTAGCCCGCGCCATGAGATCGTACTGCCCACAGGTATAGCCCTCTGGTTTTCATAATTACCCGTCTGTGTGAGGTCCCAGAGAGTAGACGTGGATAATCTAAACTCACGGTCTGGCTACGAGAATGTGCTATCGCGTCATTGGTGGCAGGCAAAACCCCGAGGGATGACCGTTGTTAGTATCTTGAGGTGGACTTTGTGGACACCTTGGTGTGTGCATTGGAGTGAACGTTATGCAACTCTGTTGATCAAGAGGAGCATAGCTTGTGTGTATAGTGTACAACCTCTGCAGAGTGTATAATCTATCTGGAATAGCCGTTGTCACGGTATTGACACGCTACAGCTTGGGCTCACAATGATTAGTCTTGATCATCTCCTTGCTTGTGTGAGTGGGTGTAGCTGCCCGTGTTTTGAAAAGTATCTAGCTGAGATAGTGGAGGCCCATCCAGTTAAAATTTGGGAACTGACGGAATAGAGACTACTCCCCCAGGTCCACCCACTAAAATACTGATAGAATAGGAACATTTCCACCTCTGTTTTGAAAACTCGTCTGTAGAGAAGCCTGCATAAAACTGGACTTTCACCAAAAGGAAAAATCCTAGCCTCTCCTTGACGGCCTTGTAGCCATAGATGCAGCTAAGTACAGGGTTAGAACTTGCTGAGTACCCTTGTACTCACCCTTGCTTTTACCGCTCAGATGAAGAAGAAGATGAAGCTGGCCTCGATGGCGATGAGTAGGATCATCATGCGCGCAAGTTTACCTGTGATTTTTGCTTCTTGCTTTCCCCTTTTATGTAATGACTGTGCGAGGATGTCTGGTGCACCTCGCTAGCTTGTAATCTAGGCCTTAATTGTAAGACTCTATTTGGGACAATATATGTAATATTACTAGTATGTGCTATGTATTCATGATGTACATGCGTACCAACTACTGATCCAAAGATTGGTACGGTGCTCATGGTATGCCCCAGAAATGGGGTATGACAGTTGTTCATGATGAATAGCGTCTGGCCGCCGGTGGAGGTGACCTTGAAGGAGAGCGCATTGCCGATGAGCGGCGAGTTGCACTGCCACTTGGCGCCCTAGATTCGCATCATCTGGATCCACCCGGTGTTGGTCCCCTTCACCGACATCGACAGGATGGAGCTGCTGCGGGCGACGTTGGTGATGAGCATGAGCTGGAAGTAGTTGAACCTGGAGATGGAGAACCTCATGCCTCCATGCCTGTAGCACTTCACCCTGCACCAACAGTACGCACGATCGATGGATCATTACCATATGCACGCCTACAGCCACACAAAATACAGGCAGATTATAAGCAATGGATCTTACTGCTGGTAGAGGATAGGGATGATGCCGGCGCGGTAGATGCCGATGTTCTCCCATGAGGGCTGGGACATGTCGAAGTGGGGGCGGGGCGGGTTGCACCAGCCACCGTTTTTGTTGGTGAGGGTCCAGTTGGCTGGGCAGAGGTTGGTGGCGGTGACGGTGACGGAGACTCCGAGCTTGCACCAGTTGGACTTGCTCGTGTCGCAGGTGATGGTGTAGCACTGCCCGCACGATGTGCCGTCGTTGAACAGCACCGAGCTCAGCGCCGCGTTGTTGATGCCGTAACCCTGCGTGTACAGGTTGCCATAACCGCACGCGCCACCTGCGTGCGTACGAGCAATCAGTTGATCAAGATGTGATGTTATGATCAAGTGACGTTGCTCAATCTGTCGGCACTCAGGTGGTGGAGGTTGAAGATGATATATGTGTGAGAGCCGACATAAAGCTCGGTGTTATGCTTACCCATTGTCCCGGAGCCGTCCTTGCCGCCGTAGAACGTCGCCGTCCCACTTCTCCACTGCGCCACTGTCACATCCCAAAATTTCAAACTAAAGAAAAATGGATTGAGGGAACATAGATTGTATACAAAGTTTAGTAAACGTGAGTTTTGGCTGCAAGAAGTTGCCTTCTTGGGGCATATTGTGTCAGCCGACGGGATAAAGGTTGACCCAGCCAAGGTAGAGGCTGTTATGGAATGGAAACAACCCACTAACGCCACAGAAGTTAGAAGCTTTCTTGGGTTGGCAGGTTATTACCGAAGGTTCATCAAAGACTTCTCCAAGATTGCGAAGCCGATGATCGAGCTGACCAAGAAGGATAAGAAGTTCGTGTGGACTGAAAAATGCGAACACAGCTTCCAAACCTTAAAAACATTACTCACCTCAGCCCCAGTGCTCATACTATCGGATATCTACAAAGATTTCGTGGTATACTGCGACGCTTCCCGAAAAGGATTGGGATGTGTCCTAATGCAAGAGGACCGAGTAGTGGCATATGCATCCCGACAATTGAAGAAACATGAAGAGAACTATCCAACTCATGACTTAAAGCTTGCAGCCGTGGTCCATGCCTTGAAAATATGGAGGCACTATCTGATTAGGAACAAGTGTCAGATTTACACGGATCACAAGAGCTTGAAGTATATCTTCACCCGACCAGAGTTAAATCTGAGGCAGAGAAGGTGGTTGGAATTGATTAAAGACTATAACCTAGAAGTGCAGTATCACCCGAGAAAGGCTAATGTGGTGGCCGATGCCCTAAGTCGTAAAAGACAGACTCAAGTTGTTGAAGGGTTGACCAACAACCCGAAGTTGCTTCAAGAGATGAATAGTTTGAATCTGCACATAGCCACTGCGGGTAGCCTTCACACCGTGTCAGTACAGCAGATCCTCGACACCGAAATCCAACGGGCTCAGGCAAGAGATCCCTAGACCCTGAGGATAAAGGAGACGCCTCAAGTGACTCCTAATGAGAGAGGCTCATGATTCAGCCTACTCCATCCATCCGGGCACAACCAAGATGTATCTAGACCTAAAACAGAAAAATTGGTGGCCTGCTATGAAGCGAGACATTGCGAGATATGTGGCACACTGCGACATATGCAAGAGAGTCAAGGCTGAACATCAAAAACCAGTCGGATTGCTTCAGCCACTAAAAGTCCCTATGTGAAAATGGGATGAAATATCGATGGATTTCATTCAAGGTCTACCTCGAACCAAGAGAGGAAACGATTCGATATGGGTAATAGTCGATCGCTTCACCAAGGTAGCCCATTTCATACCCGTGAAAATGGGTTACAGAGGCGATAAACTAGCACAGATATATGTGGATAACATACTGAAACTACATGGGGTTCCATCAAGGATAGTGTCCGACAGGGGCTCCAGTTCACATCCCATTTCTGGAGGAGCCTACACAGCCTCCTAGGGACTCAATTGTATTTCAGCTCGGCATACCATCTGCAAATGGATGGGCAAACAGAACGGGTGAACCATATCTTGGAAGACATGCTCCGAGCCTATGTGTTGACTTACGGAAAGGATTGGGAGAGCAACCTAGTGTTCGCTGAGTTCTTGTATAACAATGGCTATCATGCCAGTATTCAGATGGCACCATTTGAAGCCCTTTACGGTCGCAAGTGTCGTACCCCGCTACTATGGTCGAAAATTGGAGAACGGTCACTTTTCGGACCGGCCATAATCCGAGATGCAGAAGAGCAAGTTGCTGAGTTCAGAGATAAGATTAGGACAGCGCAAAGCCGACAAAAGAGCTATGCAGATAACCGAAGACGCGAGTTGTCCTTTGATAAGGGAGATTTTGTACACCTCAAGGTATCACCGATTCGAGGCACACGGAGATTTCAGATTCGTGGTAAACTGGCACCAAGGTATATAGGACCGTATCGGATCCTCGCGAAAGTGGGCACTGTAGCTTACCGTTTGGATCTCCCGGCAAAACTATCTGACATTCACCCAGTGTTTCACGTATCGCAACTCAAGAAATGTCTAAAGGTGCCAGAGCAACAAGTAGCCGTTGAGAAATTGGACTTGCAGCCCGATCTAAGGTATCAAGAGACCCCGATCCGTATTTTGGATATGACCGCTCGATAGACTCGACGTAAAGCCATCAAATTCTATCGAGTACAGTGGAGTAACCATACCAAAGCGAAAGCCACATAGAACGAGAGGACGATATCAAGAAAGAATTCCCTCAATTCTTCGAAGAGAACCGCTTGAATCTCGAGGACGAGATTTCATTTAAGTGGGGTAGGTCTGTCACATCCCAAAATTTCAAACTAAAGAAAAATGGATTAAAAAGAAATTTTCTTTATTGAGTGAACCTAGCCTTTCTAGACTCTTTTAAAAATTTTCAAAAAAATAAACTAAACTAGAACAACATAGCAAAAAGGGAAATTTCCAAAAAATAAAATTGAATTTGCCAAGTGTTTGATTTTTCTTGTTTTCTAGCTTTTGATCTTTTTGGAATTTATTTGCTTGAAAAATAGAGTTTGGAAATTCCTAAAGGTGTAGAAAATAGAAAAAGGTTTAACACCTCACTGGGCCGATCAGCCTACTTGCCTCCCCGGCCCATCTCACGCGCGAGGCATGCGCGCGCCGCCTTCTTCCTCGACTCGCCCCCACCGCGCAGGCCTCGAACGCCACCTGGCTGACGCCGCGCCGATCGAGCCCTGGACGCCGTCCATCCAGGGAACGGCACCGTCACCTCGCGACTCCGTCGCCTCTCACGGCCAGCCGCGCGCCCACCGTTCCCCGCAAACGGTTTGAGCGAAACCGCACGGTCACGCGACGCCATCGCCGTACGCCGTCGAACCACCTCGCCGCCGCGACCGCCTCCGTTCCACTGGCCGCAGTAACTCCTCACAATGCTCACCGCGCCGACCAACGGTCGTCAAAGCAGCCAACACCGGTCGGGGAAGTCTGAGATGTCGTGGCGCCGAGCGAGCTACGCCAGCACGTCGTCGCGCGCCCTGGCAGCACCTCAGCGCACCACGAGGCAGGACAGCTGCCGGGAGACGCTACAGGTGGACAATTTCGCGCGCGATTACCCTTAATTCCACCTCGCCGCGCCGAGCCGGAGCTCCCATTGCCGTGCCGGGTATAAAAAGGGCCTCACCGCCGCGCCTATGCGTCCCTAGCTCCGCCCCCGCACTGTCCAGGTCCGCATTGCCCCTCCTACCCAAAATTACTCGCCAATTTTGGGTTTTCCCCTCTTCCTCCCCGTCACCGACCGCTGAGCGCCACCGCCAAATTCCCTTGAGCTTGTCGGCCATTGGCCCAACATGGCACCCCAACAGCACCACCGCACCTAGAGGAAGCTCGTCGAACTAGCCAACCAGCCAATGCTTACCCCGTTTGGTCCCTCCACGAGAGCCGCCGCTGGCCATCGTGCGGCTCACGACGCCAGCCTCTGTGGCCCCGTCCCAGGGCCAACCGAGCGCGTCACGAGGCTCCTGGAGCCTGTGCGCAGCTCCACACCCAGGGAGGGATCCTCTTGCGGAGGCCTTCGCTCCTTTCGCTGGCGCCCTCACCCGCGCGCCCATGGCGCCGCCGCCACCACCACAACTCCGGCCCAATGCCAGCCGCACCAAGCAACCCACCCACACACCGCACACACCTCGCGCACGCCCAGCCTCCGTCCGGCTAACACCGGCCCCACAAGGCAACACCCTGGCCGCGCCGCCAGAGCATGCTGGAACGCGCTGGTGCGTCCAGAGCGCGGCCAGCGTGCACCCCGTCGCGTCAACGTTCCAGCTCACCGCTGGTCCTGGCAAGTGTCACACCACCACCCACGCCCCTTTGGCCACGCAGCACACGCGCGCAGGTCGAAGCACCCGAACCACACCAATGCGCGTCCGGAACGCGCCAGAGCACATCCGACGCGCCCAGAGCTCGCCCAGGCCCACACACATGCCCTCACGTTCACACCAAGAATTCACACTTAGTCCTAGGTCTTTGGACATGGGCACGGCCACATGTCCACTTTGAGCACGGCCACGAACCCGTGTCCACAGTCACGAACACGGGTACAGACATGGTCACAGTCCACGTGTCCACGGACACAGTCACTACTTCACGTGTCCATGGACATGGTCATAGCCCACGTGTCCACAGACACGTCACAGCCCATGTGTCCACGTGTCTACGGACACGTCACAGCTCACGTGTCCACGTGTCCACGGACACGGTCACGAACCACGTGTCCACGGACACAGCCACAGCTCACGTGTCCACGAATCTCTGAACTTACACAAAACCCTAAACTTTCACTTTCACGTGTCCACGAATCTCCGAACTTCCACAAAACCCCTAACTTTCACTCTCACGTGTCCCCGAATCTCCGAACTTCCACAAAACCCCGAACTTTCACTCTCACATGTCCACGAATCTCCGAACTTCCACAAAACCCCGAACTTTCACTTTCACGTGCCCACGAACCCCCGAACTTCCACAAAACCCTGAACTTCCATGAAAACCCCGAGCATCCACGAAACCCCAATTTTGTGTCCACATCCATGAAACCCCGATCTCGTGTCCACAACCACAAAACCACGAGCCCTACCATCCTAGCCTATCCAAACTCCATATTTTGCTTGTCGCTCCTTTCTTTTGTAGTTTCATAGCTTTTTCTTTGGTAGTCTTATTGTGATTGTTGTTTGTAGCTGACGAAGAGCCCGAGTACGAAGAAGAACTCGAAGAGCTCGAGTACGAAGAAGAACCCGAAGACGTCGCTGAAGACAAGTCCTAACACCCCCTTGAACCACATTGAACCTATGTTTACTGCTGCACCTATAAGAGCTAAATGCTTGTCTATGTTTTAAAATGTGTTAAACGTTGTGTAGTTTAGTTCTTACTTGATTCTAGACATTTATATTTATGTCAGTAACTTGCGGTGGTTAATATAAATGCCACCTTGTTAACCAGTTGATAACATACCCTTGTTAACCATAGGATTTCTGTTCCTTAAATACTTTTAATGAACAGAAAGTTGCCTTGTTTAGAAAAATGCTTAGGACCCCTATTACGGTGCCTCGCACCGCCACACCTTACATCACTCTTTTGCAAAGGTGTTAAAATGTGTTTGGTGATGTGAGTAAAATAAAAGGGGGTGAGATTAGTGCAACTTGTGCTAAGTGAAGATGGGTGATTCCGGTCATAGGGTGGGGCTCATAAGAGGTGATGGTGATAGGTGTGTAGGCTTCGGTTTGGTCCACCTGCCGTGGAGAGCACATCACCTCTGCCATATAAGGACCGGTTCGTTAGTCATCGACTTAGCAATTTTGTGCAACCACAGAACCTGTACATATTAGGCAGAACTTATCCCCGCTATATAAGTATTTCACATCGAGCCATTAGGAGGTCGGTAGGACACAAGGGGACAGGAGAAGGGCGTGAGATCTCGCTATCTGGCTCTCGACTATATAATTACCCGCGCCATGGGACCGTAAGCCTACGGATATAGCCTCTGGTTTGGTAATACTCGGCGTAGTAGGAGACCAGAAAAAGACGTGACTGTGGTAAATCCTCATGATCCGGCTTCGAGAATGTACTGTCGCGTCATAGGGAGGGTGACACCCGAACGGATAGCCCCTGTGTACATCTTGGGTGGAATCTGTGGAAACTTATGTAGTCGTGAGGTAAGCGTTATGCAACTTTATTGATCAGAGTAGCATAACCTGTGGGTACACTGTACAAACTCTGCAGAGTGTAAAAATCCTTCCGAATAGGCCGTTGTCACGGTAATGACATGCTATTTGTTCGGGTATCTTAGATTAGTTTTCTATTATACCCTTGTCGTGTGAGTGGGTGTAGATGCTCGTGTTTTAGATATGTGTTGGCTGTGTGCCGAAGGCCTGCATGGAAGCGTGCTAGTGCCCGTTTAAAATTTGGGAACTGACGGAGGAAGTGAAAGCTTTCCTCAGGTCCACCCTACTAAAACATGATAAATAATGTTTTGTGTCTAATTTAAAAATCTATCCATTAGGAAGCCCTTGCAGAAAAATTTGCTTTTCGCAAAAATGAAAACCTCAAGCCTTCCCTTGTTTTCGCTTCTGCGGACCCTACCTCTACTACAGTTAGGACTTGTTAAGTATCTTCGTACTCGCCCTTCCCTCTGTTGTTGTTTTGTTCAGAAGATAAAGACGATGAGGATGATGTCGACTACGAAGATTAGAAGTCCCGTCCTTCGCTCGAGTCTACCTGTGGTGTAGTGTTAGTCTCTTAGTACTGTGATGTTTAAATAAAGTCGCTGCGCCGACTTGATGATTGTAATATAGACTATATTTGTTAGACATTTCTTAAAGTTTGTAGTATGTCGAACTTATATGTATAATAATAACGTTTTATTTTTAATGTGCATATCAGCTATTGATTAGAGATTGGTATTTGTGACATACACACTCCTTCGGGGTCTCACAGCCTACGCCGGCACGACGAGAAGCGTGAGGACGGCCAAGGACATCATGAGCACCACCACAGCGGCGCTCATCGCCAAACTGAAGCGGACGACCTAGAGCTAGATAGCAGATGGGCAACGGTGGTGCTGAGGATGGATGCAGATCGAGCAGAATGCTGCTACTGTGCTACAGTCGATGGCGGACCGGAGCTGCTGCGGCCGGAACGCGGTGCGGGTTAAATACCCGTCAGAACAGCAGCAAGTTGCAGGAGCTGTGGGATGATCGGAACGAAGGTCGTTGGCAGGGAACATAGAGGGATGATAGCACGAAAACGCCGCCAGTCCTTTCGCTCTTCCAATGGTCTGGTGCTTGGTAAGATCACATGCGTGCAAGCAAAGCGCCATGTCAAAGCCTCGTTGACAATCGGCCAGGTGCTCCATGCCCATGCATGCGGCAGCGACTACAGATAGGATCGGAACTCCGCGTTGGATATGGCTCATGCCATGGATACTTAATCCCACGACCCGATGCGAACTGGCCTGGTTAAGCGGAAAACACCGCGGGGTCTGTGCTGTGTCGACACCGGAAGAATGGCGTGCGGAGGCCGTCCAACTGCCGGATTAACAAAAGGTTCAGGAGAATGGAAGGAGAATTAAGAAATGCGATCGAGAAAGCACGGCGAGGGGGAAGGAGAAGCGGAGGACACGGCCCCACATGCGGCCACGAGGAGGGCAGCGAGGTGGCCACATGGACGGCGGTTGGGGCCGCGCCGGAGGGACGCGCGACGTACGAGAGAGTCGAGGCCGGTAAGTTTGGTATGTAGGCGGCGCCGGCGACGACGGCCGTACTATCCGTGATACGTGGTGCCGCGTTTTGCTGAGAGCCTCCGTGTTCTTTTCATAATCTCTGTAATACATTTGAATACTAGTTAAACTGCGTAAACCAGGAGGTAAGCCGGAGAAACTGATTTTCTTTCATCTACGTACCTCTCTGTTCTTTTCATAATCTCTGTAATATAAGGCAAATTTTAGATACACCCAAATTGTTATGAACCATCTATTTGTGTTGATTTTGAGTTTTAAATTGTTTTTTTAACTTCTAAGAGGTAAAAGTTCTTCGATAATAATTAATTATTGTATCATTCAATTTCAAAAGTAATTAGTGAGTTTTTAACTTTTAGGAGGTAAAAGTTCTTTGATAATAATTAATTATTATACCATTCAATTTCAAAAGTAATTAGTGAGTTTTGGCAGGTGACGTCAAAAACAAGTTGTCAACTGATATTAATTTGTTTCTTTATATTTTTTTATTTAAATTAATGGTTATGATTGAATTTGTATCTTACAAGGTGAATCAATATTACCCGACCTATCTTAAAAGTGCATATTAGCCTCGCGAATAGGATCTTGTCCATTAACTTCTCCCATGGAAAAGAAAAGGTGTTTTGGAGTAGAAGCCGGCCTTTCGAATTCCAAGCATGACGCTGCAGTAGAACAGCGGTAACGTGAAAAAGGGAAGAATAGATATGACAAGAAAATAGAAATGAAAGAACACTTATAAACAAAATAACAAACGGCCTAGATGTTTTTCCGCCACGCTTACACTCTATCTAGCCCATGTAAGGCCCTGTTTGGTAGGGCTGTGGCTTTTTTAAAAACAGCTCTAACTCTGTCCGTTTTGAAAAAGAAGCTTTTATTGCTTCGGTTCCGGCTTAAAAGACGTTTGGTAAAACAGCATTTTTTTGGGCTCTCCTATTTTATAGGAGTAGTTAACATGAGAAAATACCACGTGGACGAAGGAGCCACGGAGAAAACATATTTTCGTGGCTCTTAGCTTCACCCTCCGGCTTCTCCCTATAAAGAAGGAGAAACGACGCATAATTTCAGTTAAAATCGATCGAAAAGGCAGTAAAAAATCTCTACCAAACGGAGCCTCAAAAGAAAACTATCTAGCCCAAAGCTTCACTTGGACCAACAATCCATGATGATTGGGCTGAATAGAGAAGCCTGAAAAGCCTCCTGAAACCTTTTTCTGCCAAAAGACTCGAAGGTAGAAGGAGCACGACGAGTCCTTTTCAATCCAGAGAGAAGCAAGGCAGCAAGGTTATGAAGCGTCTATATGTTTCTAAAAAAAAAGAGAAGGTTAAGAAACGTTTATCAGAATTCCGATTATTACTGCCTACCACGAAGACAAAACCACTTAAAATAAACCGGTTTTTCATAAAATTAAACAAATAAAACGTTGGGCTGAGATTATAATCACTTATTTCACTGATAAGTTGCTTATAATAGGAAACAATAGGGCCGTTGTTTGAACTGTAGAAACCAATCCTGTCAATTAAGAAAACTACTAAAATTGGTCGGTTTATCTGTTTTTATCGGTTTTAGAATTTTAATTTTTGAAATTTCATTTTTTTGAAAATTAAAACCTAA
This sequence comes from Zoysia japonica, assembly GCA_001602275.1. Taxonomy (NCBI): domain Eukaryota; kingdom Viridiplantae; phylum Streptophyta; class Magnoliopsida; order Poales; family Poaceae; genus Zoysia; species Zoysia japonica. The sequence goes on along the minus strand of BCLF01000108.1, from coordinate 444,056 downwards.
GAGACTGAGGTCCTATTTGTTTCCATTAGAGATTTTGAAATTATGCTTCTAGTGGTATAGTGTAAACAAACATCTTCTATTTTTGACATTAGTGTAAACAAACATCTTAAATTTTACCTTAGATTCCATTAATTGCACCTCAATTCTAGGATCACACAATCTATTTTTTTTTTCTATTTTTACTAGATTTTGTCACACATAATCTTTAATCCACACTCTCACAATCTATTTGTTTGTTTAAATTTTTATTTCACAGATTTTCACAATCTAACTTTTTTCACAAATTACCATAATCTTTTGTATTCTGACAAACAGAAACGGTCGCCGTATCACTGGGGGAAAAAACGCCCCGTTTGTAAGGCGAGCCGATTTCGATCTACGGCTTAGCTTTCCCCGCCTTCCCATCCCCTGAACCATGTGGCGCCTGCCATGAGCTTCGCTGAGTACGAATACCATGAGAAGGCGGTGGAACCCTCCGCTGCGCCAGCCAACGGCTCCGGTGAGAAGAACAGCGCCTCCCACCGCCGCGAGGGCGACGAAGACCGCGTCTCAAAGCCTACTGGCGACTGTACTAGTCCAATACCAGGTCTACTGGCGATGCCTTATTTCCTTGGAATAATTTCCATTTTTAGTATTAGATATTGCATGCCGAATTCGTTGGGTGATTTGTTTCCTTGAAATGGTGGAACATGGTCTAGGATTAGTGGTGGTGTTGTCTTTATCATAAAGTGCGATCCACTAATACAGATAACATTATTACTACCTTTGATAGAATTAAGAAAAATAAGATTATCTTAAGCAGTTTGAGAAAAACCCTACCTTCATCGTAAAATTCGCTCCCATGAGAGTCAAACTCGAGAAGTGAAGGATGTTTTTGATGCTCCTTAATCACTAGGGTACGAGGTGAATATCTCATGAACAAGTCTATAGAGTGATAATTTATATGTCTGACTTTTCCACTATCGATCCTAAACATCAACTCTGCCTTAGGTAAAATTGCCAGAGTACAGTGCTGAAATAATTGTGTGTCCTAGTACCATTATAATAAAATATAAATATTTCTAGAATTGATCAAAATCAATTCTTTTAACTTAAACTAATAATATTTAAAAAGCTAAATCATTTCTGATATAAATATATATTATGAAATGATGAATATAGTAATATAATTTATATATGATAAAATATTATAAAGTCTTTTCAGTTTTATTTGTCATTATAGAATTTCAAAATTTATTTCTAAATACTTATTATTCTCACTTCACATACACTCTCCCTTTTAAATACATCTTTCTTTCTTCTCATATAACTTTCTCACTCTCAAATATTTTTTTTATTTTTCTAATACTTTCTTTAATCCTCACTCAGAGTTAGAATGATAATTAAAAGTGAACAGTAGAATAGAGTAGCTTATTAATAAATTGGATCGATGCTATCATAACTGTTGGTACGAACTGGGTACGAGGAGTGGGGAGCCGGTTTCTCTGACGCACGGACCTGGGCGTGTTAGGTGATGGAACTGTGATGAGGACAGTATATGAGAAGGGGCCCATCTGGCATGTGGGTAGCGCAGGTCGCTTCCATGAAAATCCGTGACAGAGTGTAGGGCTACTAATTGGATTATTGTGCCTTTTGATGATAACTGAGTGGAGTATATTTGTCTGTTTTAAGTTATTTATCATTTCCGAGACTCGTGAGTCAATTTGCTTCCGTGTGTGGCGACGTGATTTGATTCCCTGACAGATACGGCGGTGACTAACAACATGGTCCAACGTCGATTTAAGGTTGACTAATAACATGAGCCAACGTATAGTTTTGTTAAGCATCCCTCGCGTGCGCTGCCTTCCTTCCTGCACTCTGTAACAACTTGACCTCATCTAAACCTCATCTGGAATGTATGAATTCTTCATTTAGAATATATGAAATTTATAGAAATCACGCAGTGATTTTATATACATCAGTTCAATTTTATAAAAAAGGTAGAAATTTTTTTCTCACGTTCTAAACATGGCAAGATGTACCTATAGAGGCGCTCATGCACATATGCGGTGACACGACGCATCCATGAGATTCAATTCAAAAACCTTTATGTTTAGGTTTCCTGCCATCTGACTTTGCTCACTAATTTCTATAGATTCGATTAACCTTTACATGAGACTTATAATTTTAAATTCGTCAAAAAAATATTTTGATAATATAGATTTTTTAATTATTAAAATTGACTAAATTATAAAAGCTATTAGTAAAAAATAAATATTTGTCCGTCCTAGATGTAAAGCTATTCTAGGATTGAGGTGGTATTAAAAAAAAATAGCGCAAACATATGCAACCTCACCCGAAATGAATACTTGCATGCACACCCTGCGCCTGCATATGATTACCTAACTATCTTACCTATAAGCTCTCTTTGCTTCTACCAGGTGACATGATGAAGAAAAAAAATTATTTGGAGGGAGTATTTAATTATGGTTGGACGGACTACTGGACAAGTATTTTTTAATTATGGTTGGACGGACTACTGGACAAGTATTTTTCATTACAACATGGCAGTTATAAGAGTTGCTTACCGTCTAAACAGAGGACAGAAACATGGGATTCAAAAGGATCCAAGGAAGACTAGTCTATAACATAATATATATTATACACACATACACATGTTATGTATATAATCCATGTCTAACTCTTATTTCCATATGAGTAATCGCTACATAATACAAACCTAACCAGCAATAATCTGCAACGATTATTCATTCCGTCATGGTTCGTGTATAGCAGATACTCCGCCTCGTGACAATCACGCATAGGTGGGAGCAATGCGAGTAATTGGGTGCAACATCAAGTTGTTCTTCTTTCTTGCGACCAGCCCTACGTCTTCCCAGACGTCGACATCCTCAGGCTGGACTCCGTCGGGCAGCTTCCAGTCGAAGTGGTACAGAAGGCTCACCAGCGCGAGGTCGATGTTGGCCAGGCCAAGGTTCACGCCTGGGCACATGCGGCGGCCGGCTCCGAACGGCAGGTACTCGAAGCTGGTCCCTTTGTGATCCAGGTTGCTGTTCTCGAACCGTTCCGGCTTGAACTCCTCGGGGTCGTCCCAGTGCTTGGGGTCCCTGCCGATCGCCCACACGTTGACGAACACGGCCGTTCCCTTTGGGATGTCGTAGCCCATGACCCGGCAGGCCTCGCGGGTCTGCCGAGGGAGAAGGGATGGAAGAGGTGGGTGCAGCCTCAGAGCCTCCTTGACCACGTGCTTGAGGTAGCTAAGCTCTGGCCCGGCAATGTCTTCCTCGGTGAGAGTGGTCTTTCCGTGGAAGGCCTCTCGCACCTCGGCCTGCGCCTTGGCCATGATAGATGGTGACCGGACTAGCTCCGTCATGCACCAGTTCAACGCTATCGACGAGGTGTCACTGCCCGCTCCAAACAGATCCTAGAAGAAATTAAGGGAACAAAGTTTTGCTATCAGCAATTCAGCATCGGCGGCCCTAGGCTGGGACGATGAAACAGGGAAGGTGATGAAGTGGAACTTACAAACATGAGCGAGACAATGGTGTCGCTGTTGAGCGGGACAGGCGTGCTCTCTTCCTTCTGGAGCCTGAGGAGGACGCCGAGAAAGCTCTCGTGCTCCGGCTTGTCGCCGCGGTCCAAGGCTTCCGTCTTCTCCTGGATGATCTGCTCGAGGATGCGCTGGATCCTTTCGCGGCACGCGAGCGCCTTGCGTGGCGCGGAGCCGAGCAGCCGCATCACCTTGGACGACGGGAAGAGGTCAGCGAGGGAGAGCCCCGACGTGAGCTGGATCCCCTGGTGGAAGGCGCGGAGGTACTCGTCCTGGTACTTGCACCGGCTGCCCACGCACTCCCTCACGAACGCGTCGTTGATGAACCTAGAGATCCCCTTCGACACGTCCATAGCGGTGCCGGCGGCGGCGCACGCCGCGACATTCTTCACGAACCGCGCCACCTCCTCCTCGCGGATGCTCCGGAAAGACTGCACCCGGGTGGCGCTGAGCATCTCCAGCACGCATATCTTGCGGAGCTGGCGCCACCGCTCGCCGTAGGACGCGAACACAAGGTCGGTCTTGTCGTAGGTGAGGATGGCGACGGTGGGGTTCGCGAACCGATCGGCGAACGAGATGTCGTGGGTTTTCATGACCGCCTGCGCGGCCTCCGGCGACGACACCACCAGCATGGGGATCTCGCCGAGCTGGAACAGCATCAGCGGGCCGTGCTTCTGCGCGAGCCGGCTCAGTGTCCGGTAGATCAGTGGACTCGTGCCGAGGTGGTGGACGCTGCCGATCACCGGCAGCGTCCATGGCCCCGGCGGCAAGTTGAGCCTCTGCTTTGCGACGAGGAAAGACTTGAGCTTGCAGATGACAAGGAGGAGCACGGCCACAGCCACCGCAAGTATTGTCTTGTCTTCCATTGTGACTAGCTAGCTACTTCATATGTTTGCTTCCGCTGCTTTATTACCTTGCTGTGTTCGCACTGGACACCATATATACTATTATCTCCGGTCACTTTTACTTATTATTTTACTACCTCTGTTTCAAAATATAAGTATTTTTATGTTTAAATAAAGTCAAAAAAATTTAACTTCTTACCGACAATATTTAGAAAATTACATAATTTTTAATATAAAAATATAATTTTTTTATGAAAGTTTATTTAATGACGAATTTAAAAAATATATTTTTATATGATAAAACATTATTAATTATATATTATTAATGGTCAAAGTGATAAAAATTTGACTGTGACTAAATTTAAAAATACTTATATTTTAGAACGGAGGGAGTAGCTCGGAATTCAAGAATTTAGAAGTGAGAAGGATATAATTAATACACAACAAATAAGGAGGAAAAATATAAAAAAGTGTACAGAGAAAATAATAAGTATTTAGAGGTAAATTTGAAATCCTAAACTGACAAGTAAAAGTGAACGAAGGAAGTAGCAAAGATGTCGTAAGAACACAAGATTACTAAATATTATTGTGGTAGAAATTGTGACGCTCCGCGTCAAAACTCAAAACGACTTTTGAGTAAAGGAGCCGGCCAAGTGAAATGACACCCACTCCCATTATTGGGGGGGTAACGGATGTACTTTATTATTCCGTGGCACATAAGTAAACAGATGAATAGGTTATTATCAACCGCTAAAGGTTCCGCTTTCAATAAATAAAGCTCGTCCATCCATCTTCACGAAAAAATCCCATATGTAAATCCAATGTGATATCCTTGAAAACAATAAAATGCCGTGTTCCAAAAATTTGATAAGAGGGTGTTCAAATTCCCTATGTAAGTTCTGTGTGTATTATCATTCCTTTTCACTACGTTATTTTTTCTCCAAAAGCTACTTTTTAGAGATTTTCAAACATTTAACTTCTGAGCTGAATTGTCCACTGTTATCCATGAAGATTGACGACACCACATCGCATATCCACTGGTGACAGTAACAACCACCTCCCTGTGATCGGAGAGGCGATCTTTCATCTCAGGGATACGGTAACGGACGGGTCATATCTCCTCCGAGAAATAAATTATGAGAGATCTGATCTGTTACAAATTAAGAAAAACATCATTCTATATATGAAATGTGTTTTATCAAAGTCTTTTATATATCTAATTTATAAGCTGATTTACAGCTATGGATAGGACGGGTCAGATATAGAATAAGATCTTTCTTATTCGTG
>BCLF01000108.1:385616-434624 GCA_001602275.1 Zoysia japonica | reverse complement strand
AAATGCAGTAACAAAAGACTAACTAACCTTCAACAGAATTTTTGAAACCTACTCCAGGTGCAGCTACTCCTAACAGAATTTTTGAAACCTACTCTAGGTGCAGCTACTCCTAGTCCAAATCTAAACCAAAGCCTCAAGAGTGCATATACTTCTTGGGATTAGGCTATGTATTCAAATCCTAGACAATTTAATTACATGCCAATGTTATTTGACCTAAACAAATGGTAGCTTCTTTATACACAAGGTGCAGTTGAGAACCATTTTCCCCTATCAGCAGGAAAAGAGGAAGAATTGCTACTATAAAGAAGAAAAGAAAAGTGAAGGATGATAAGAGCCAAAAAGGGTCATGCATGGAAGTGGAAGTTTCTTCTTCAAGCTCATATGCCCAATTATTTCTTCTAATTCTAAAATGCTAAAAAAATAAAATGCAATTTAGCAGATTATCAGCACAGAAATGTAAACTAATTATATAATTAAATACCTCTAGGCCCATATCTGAAGTAAAACAAGTCTACCTGAACTACTCCCTCCGTTCACTTTTATAAGTCGTTTTAGCTCTGGGCACAGGAATTAAGAAAAAGTGAAAAAATATGGTACGTAGAAAACGAGAAGGAAAGAGATAGAGATAGAGATAGAGATTTATTGGGAAGAGAGAAAGTGTATTGTAAAGAGAGAGGTGTATTGGGAAGTGAGAATGACATATATTGAGGAACAAATTTTGAATGCTAGAATGACTTGTATTTGTGAACAGAGGGAGTAGTATAAACGGCAAGGCCACTCCACCAGAAGGGGCATCATCCCCTGATCCGTACAGCTGCTCATTTCGTTGTATCAAAGTTTGTAGAATTACATACTTGGAAAGAAAGAAAAATCAACATACAATTCACTGAACATAAGGCACCATAAAATGTAAATGGTACGAAACAACAAATAGGTAGATTTATTTGTGGGTTTAAATAGTTTCAATTCCAATATCAAACATGAAGTATATAATTGCTAGATTGAAATGCAATTGAGAAATACAATATGCAACATATCACTTGTTCTGGTCAACGATAGTTTTAACAGAGACAATTATCAATACTTTTATTTTCCAAGTGAAGCCGTCTAATTCAGAAAATCATTCAGCAATCTCCCAAGTAGATATATCTAACGTCCATACAGAAAGCAAACTCCCTTTTGTCAGCTGCGCCATCTAGCCGGCAACGCACACACTGGTTGCTACCGAGGTTTTCAAAACTGAAAAAACCGGTCTAGTTTTCACGGTTTTCGATGAAACCAGTCTGGCCTAGTTTCACCGGACGACTGGTCTTCGGTTTAAAAATATAAAAATCCAAAACCCAGTCAAACCGGTAGGTAAACAAGCCAAACCAGACAAAAAACCAGTCAAGTCGGTTTAATTTCAAAACTGGAAAAACCGACCAAAAAACTAGTTGGTTTTCATTTCAGAACCTGATTTTTGCATTCGTAGCGGTTTCGACCGGTTTTTGACCAGTCTTCGCAAAAAACGTTCAAACCGGTTTGACTGGTTCAAACGAAAACAAAAAACCCTGGTCGCCACAAGACGCCTCACTGCTTTTGGGTATGCTTTGACATTCAATACAGAACACAATGGAGAAAAAAGAGAAAGCCTGGGAATTCCCCTACTCTATATTTACCTAACACACACTGTTTGATGCATCCAGTATTCCCAATACCACTAGTGATGCACTAGAGGATCAAGCTGAGTTTATATTTCCAGTTTATTCTTCAAATAGTTTCATGGATACTATATTTCATTGCAATTACAACAGTAACTATGAAGTTTACAGACAGATTTCATTGCCATTACAACAGTAACTATGAAGTTTACAGACATAGACATTTCAAGTTTCAACTTTCAAGTGCAGTTTAAATTATATCAGAAGTACCATATGATCAGTACTTTCCTAAACAGAATTACAGAGTGTAAATGTCATATAAATGGTGAATCAGACCCAACTGTTCAGTTTAGGGCCTAGCTGGACCATGCAAATAATCATTCATCATCCATAACGTATAGCAGACAAAACATATCAGTTGACATATTATTTTAGAAAAAGCTGCTATATCCTTACTCGAGCTTGTAAGTCCTTTAAATATGTACTTTTCTTATCAATCTGACCTTTCATCCCCATAATCTCTGTCTGCAAAATGTGCATAAATTGCATAAATGAAATAAACAGAATACAAAATAGAACTGCAAATAATTACAGATTGTTGCGGCAAGGAGCAAAACCTTCAATTCTTCAGCTTCATTCATACTGTTCCTAGGAAAGCCTTTCCACAGTATTTCCTTATTGTCTTTAGCAATAATTTCCAGAGCCATTAGGACATTCAGTGCATCATAAACTCTCCTCCGAATATTTTTCTCATCATATTGTTGCTGCAATTTTTTCGCATAATCAAGATATGCTGCAGTTAACTGCTTAAAAATCACGACAAATTGTAATAGCAAATCCGGACAAGCATAGTAGAAATATTTCTTACTGCATTGGGATTATTAGGATCCAGAGAATCAATATTATTCGGATCTGAAAATTCAGCTACAAGTTCATCTGCCACCTGAAAAGGAAGACCATGCGTGAAAATCAAATTCTGGAGCCAACTGCAACAGAGATAGAAAACAATGCAGAAAAAAAAAAGGATCCATTGCTTGAAGTGGAGGACCCAAAGACCACATTTGTAAAAATAAGGGTGTGATGATTCCCAAAAAAAAAAAAGATAAGGGTGTTTTGCCATCTATCATGTTACCTGGAAGTACTCTACAGTTGTATATGGCTTAAGAGTTTATCTAAAAATAAATTAATAATAAAATAAGATTTGATCCTCCTGTACAGCTCATGCACAGTATTCATAACAAATGCACCTGGTGAAAAAAATAATAGAAGCTAGCAACTCAGTAATACCTGAAGATACAACTGCAAATTGTATATTTGTATACCAACTAACTGGTTATAACACACATGGTACATTTTATAAAAGCTTTGGAGAAACATCTGTATATTGTACTACTCTAATGGCAGTACCTAAATCATGGAAAAAAAAGTGTTAGTGGCTAAGCAAGCGGTAAGCCTCCGCCTAGAGAGTAGGTGCGCTTAGTCGTGCCTAAGCGTGATTAGGGGCTTTATAATTATCATGTAATAATAATTCCTGAAAATAGAAAGGGAAAAAAAAGATGGGATGGCTGCCATTTAGTGGCCCATTTAACCCATATCCTTATCATTTATTGGGCCAGCACAGCCCAACTTCAACCCTAATAACTGCCTCCACACCTCTCCCACGCCCCTGCCCAGCTGCCAACACCACCACTACACAGCAGTGGCAACCTCACATGCAGCAGAGACGACCACAGACCCAGCGGCGGCGGCGAGCGCTCGGATTTGACGGCAGAGCGGGGTGGCGGCAGCGGCGCGGGTTCAGATTTGGCGCGGCGGCATGACATCGGGTTTGGCGGCAGCGACACGAGCTCAGCGGCGACGGCGCGAGCCCGACAGCACAGCTGGACGACACTTAGAGCGCACCTAGCCCCCGAAGCGAAGTGGTGAGGCTCCACTTCGCGATTCAGCACGCGTGAGCCTGCTCTTTTCCGCCTTGTTTTCATGGTACCTAACATATACTGTTTGCTGGTTGCACTGATTGATACTTTGCAAAATTGCATCAGAATTATACAATACAACTATGGGATCATAAGGTTTGATACAGCTTCCACAGAAAAGATTAATACCTCATTGTAGGTTGTTCTGCCTTTGCTTTCGACTTTCTCACAGGCTGAAAAAGAACAAATGAAGTTCAAACAAGTTTTCAGTGCTAGAAAGCATATTAATTTGGCTTCAAAAGCATTGTGCAGTATACGTTGGATATCAACAAAATAGATAGAAAGACAATAATGCCTTCAGGTCAGGTGCACTTGACAAAAAGAGGAAAACTTTATGTTGACCACCTTTTGCTTAAGCAATTATGATCCATAACATAAAACAAATGGAGTGAAAATTATGATAGTACTAGTGTCTGAGAAACTGTTCAACCAACCTCTCATGCTGAAATGGCGCAACCCACGGCCATTTTTGTCAGGACCAACTTCCTGTGCACCTTTCTTTTTCTTTTTGCTGCGTTATAAAATTAGAAACAACTGTTTTCCATAAACATAGTAAGTTGATCGCAGAAATAAGTGAAATTAGGCATAATGAGAAATAATATAGCTATCAAATATGAAACAACAGCAACTATGCAGCAGAACTTTAATATCTTTAAATGCCGTTAGTCCTAAATCAATCAATAAGGCAAACAAGCCTCTAGATTAGTTGGTTAATTGGCTCTAGTAGCACTCATCATGTCTTGGGTTCGACTCCCCATGGGAGTGAATTTCAGGCAGGGGTTTGGCAGTTTTCTCGACCTTAATGAGAAGGTCTTCTTCTTAACAAAATGTCCGGGGGGCTGTCCTACCCCTGCAGGTCAATGTTCTTTTTTTTTTAATCAATCGATAAGCCAGAATATCCAAGCTTAGACAGATACACAGCTAATGAAGCCAATGATGTCAATAGTCATCAAGAAATTGAAAGGTAACTAAATCAGATATTTTGCAGATTCAATAAGTTGTGTGCATCGAAGGTGTGAATGAGCTGCTACAAGTACACAAATGACACATTCCAGAAATGTTATTTGTTCAATTGTCGGAGGAACAGATATGATACTGATATGATCGGAATACCAAAGTAACTAAAAACCAGATTAATTTCATCAAGAATGCTGTGACACTAGCGACAATGCGGGATAGTACTATGATATTAACAGCAATGTCAAATTATCAATTTTAGCATGCCAAATACAAAGCGTCAAGATGCTATGCTCAATTCAACGTCATCATTCAGACACTCTAACCTTTTCCAGCAACTCCTACCCCAGAGCAAGCGAGCCACACACATTATCAACCAAATCTAGCGCATAAACAAATGTAGGTAGATGATGCACCATTAAGCGACTCAAACCCTCCAATCGCAGTCCGGAAAACGCCACACAGATCTCCGGAGCAAGGAAGCAAGCTGTGAGGAGCTGACACACAAAGAACCGAGCAACAACTGAATCATCGGGCTCACGAACCTCGCGGCGGGTTGAGAAGACTGAGACCCATCTCCCTGGAGACCGAGACCGTAAAGGCGGCGCGCGACGCGTGCCTCCGTGGATGCCGAGGCCGAGGCGGTGCCCCTGTGGGAGGCGGCGTGACCGGAGGACGAGCTGCCACCGCCGCCGCTGGTGGAAGCGGAGTGGGACATCCCGCCGGAAGGCAGTGAGACGGAGGCCATCGCGGCGGGGATCGAACCGCAATTGGGGGTGGAGGCGGTGGAGAGGAACCCTAAGCAACGACCAACGAGGGTAGACTAGACGCGGGAGGGAATGGAGGGAGAGGCCCTGGACCGGCGCGGGGAGGACGGGAGGGCGCGGGGAAACGGGCTTGACATTTTTCTTCTTTTTCCCTTTTTTTTATCGGTGATTTGCGGATTGGTTGATTGTACAGTACTCCCTAAGTTTCAAAATATAAGCTCAGTGAAAAATCAAACTTTTACAACTTTGACCACTTAATAATATATAATTAATAATATTTTATTATATAAAAATTATTTTTTTAATTCATCATTAAATAAATTTTTATAAAAATTATATTTTTATATTAAAAATTATGTAATTTTTTAAATATTATTGATAGAAGTTAAATTTTTTTTGACTTTATCCAAATCTAGAAATGCTATATTTTAGAACAGAAGTAGTAGTCCACTGAGAATAGTTGAGAGTGGAGAGTTTGCTAGTTTGAGAGACACAACCGACTGACTGAAATGGTGCTGCAAATATAGAAGTACTAAATATGATAGTATTTCGAGTTGGAGAGATTAATATTCATCTCATACAGAAAATAGTACTATGTTTTAAGTATATCAGGAGCTTTATTCTTATTCATGGAGATCATGGATAGAGTCATTGGCAAGTGCCTCCAAATACTCCATTATAGCAACTATAATGGGAGAATAGAGTCATAGTAAGAAATAAATAATCTATTCTACCGGTGCATAACTATTGTGAGGATCGGCAGTACTTCTAACACACACTGATTCATAGCGCTATTGGCGATAGGAAGGAGCTGTTTTCAATATATGTACAACGTCAATGAATGAAAATTATTGGGGATGCATGAATGTAGCAGCGTAGAAGTAGTTAGAGGATTGTCATGTTTTTACTCTACATGAGATACTGCCTCTATCCATTAATGTTGACTCAATATTGTGAGATCAGTTCATCGCCATTGTTGTCTAATAGTGGGGCCACCTCTAGTACCGATCGACGATGATAACATTACAGTTAAGACCACTATGGAGCATATTAATGCGCTACTCTATAGTAGCACCTCGACCAACAGCTCATGGAGACTGTTAAGTTTGAAGTGGGTGAGCCTGGGTTGCAAGGACATGTAACTTGGCCAAATTCTAGAAATCAAGCTGGCTCAACGGTCTTGGCTTCGATGTTCCCAACGTTGTTCAAACACGGTAAGAAGAAAAACAGAATGGTAGCAGCCGCCTTGTCCAACAATATGTGGATCAGGGACGTCGGTCATAACCTCACCGTGGAGCTCCTGATAGAATTGGTTCAGTTATGGACACTGATGACTGTCATGGATTTGAACCAGTCAACACGGGAGGAAGACATGCTAATATGAACAAGCGTGACATCGGGGGAGTACTCGACAAAATTAGCCTATGACATGCAAATCCAAGGTGGTACGCTAACCCCTTCCCTGATTGCATACGGCGGGTCTGGGCACCTTGGCAATGCAAATTCTTTTTATGTGGCTGCTACTCAAGAACAGAGTGTGGACAACAGACTGGCTATAGTTACCTGAATGGTCAAATCAGTATTTTTGTCAATTTTGCTATCACAATTTGGAAACACTCTATCACCTGTTTGCAGAGCACCCGATCACCCAACAGATTTGGACTGCAATGAGCATCTGGATAGAAGAACCAAGCCTCAAACCGAGTGCCTGGACTTTGGTGACCAATGGTGATGTTCAGAACTGGTTTTTTGGCATTGGCGGATGGACTGCCACAGCCCGGACTAAGCGGCTTCTGCTCGCTGCTCATTTTAGTAATCTGGTCCATTTGAAGAGAAAGAAATGCAGAGTGTTTAAGGATAAGTTGGAGCCCAAGTCACGTATCGTTTCAGAGATCAAGGGTGAAACCATCCTTTGGTGCGCTGCAGGATCCAAAACATCTGGCAGAAGTCGTCGCAAGAGGCTGTGAGTAGTCGCTTTACTTTTGTATTCTTAGCTGACTTAGATTTTGTTCCTAAGCTCGGCGGTTGTGCATCTTTGCACCTTGTAAATGACTTCTTCTTATAATACAAAAGTCGGAGAAAATTTTCCGGATCTTTCGGAAAAAAAGAAGAAGAAATGATCAAGATTGACCGGGGGAGTCATCCGGCAAGGCTGGACTGTTCTTCTTGAAAGATTGCGACGGAAATGCATGCACTAATGCAGTGCCAGGTTCGGAATCACCGCGTTGTTTTGAATGAAAGCACGCTCTCGTACGTACCTCCAGGGAAACAAGGGAGTAACAATAAATTGAGCGCTTTAGTAGGCGCTTGGAAAGCTGATTCAGCACGTGAAGCTTTATTATTTCACCTGGATTTGCAGATTCTTGAGGCACGATCCAGTTGATCAGCCAAAATTTAAAAGGATGCGCCGATCTGTCCTGGCAGAAGCAATTTTAAATACTACTTCAAGGACCTAGGGCCTGTTTGCGACCGCGGATTCACCGCTTCTGAAGGAAAAAGAAAGCTGCTGCTTCTCCCAAACGGCGAGCTTCTTCTCCGCTTCTTTCCCCCGCGATTCTTCCGTTTGCACTGCGAATCCACGGAAAAAATTAGCGGCTCGTGACCCGCTGAAATGAGACGCCCGCGGGGTGAAGGCGTCGGAGCTTGAGCCGCCGACGAGGCACGAGCCGCGTTGCCGCCGTCCGATCTCGCGTCTCGTCGACGCGGCGGGATCTCGTGCTCGTGCTCGCGCCGCCGCCGGGATCTTGCGCCGCCTTGGGAGGTCGAGGTCGCGCCGTTGCCGGGACCATGAGCTCGCGCCACCTCGGGGAGCTCGCGCCGCCCGCCTCGGGAGCCCGCGCCGTCGGAGATCGTGCCGTCCGAGCTCGCCGTCCGGAGCTGGCGCCGCAACCGAGAGCTCCTGCGGCCCCTCTGGAGTCTGCGCCGTCGGAGGTCGCACCGTCCGAGCTCGCGTCGCTTCGGGATTTCGCGCCGCCCCTCTGGAGCTTGTGCCGCTGAAGCTCGAGTTGCCGTCTCACGCCGTCGGGAGCTCGCGCTGCCGCTGGGGTGGCTCACGTCGTCGGGAGCTCGCGCTGGTGGGCCGGTGGCCGCCTTGGGGCCTCGCACGAAGGAGCTTGTGCCGCTGGGAGCACATGCTGTAGGGGAGCTCCTACCTCGGGAGCACGCGCTGCCAGGAGCTCGCTGCCGGGATCGCAGAAGAAGAAAGGAGCTCATAAAATAAGTTACTTGCCAAACATCTAATTTATTTTAACAGCCGCTTCTCCCAACCGGAGCTTATTTGAGCCACTCAAAATAAGCTAACTTATTTTTAAGTTTCAGCTGTACCTATCTCGTGATGCTGGTTTCCGGAAGTGTCATCTGCAAAGAGATCCAGATCCATCTGCTTTGCTCGGCTCCCTCAACCTTGAAGGCATGAAGGGAAGGTATCATATTGAACTTTAACAGAAGAAGAGCAGTCCAGTCTCGTTAAAAAAAAAATACAGATGTTATATCCATCTTTTAAAACCTGCCCCATGTACTCTCTCTGTTCACTTGTTCACATAGGTTCTAGTTCTGAACATGAGAATTAAAAAAACATAAAAAAGAATAAGTATAGTCAGTAGAAAACGAGAAGTAAAGAGACAGAGATATAAATTTATTGGAAAGAGAAAAAATGTATTGAAAAGAGAGAAATATGTATCGAGAGATGAGAATAATATGCATTGAGAAACAAAATTTGAATGTTAGAATGATTTATATTTATGAAAAAAAGAGTAATTTAGAGGCCGTTTAGCATGGCTTCGGCTTACGCGGTTCGTGTGAGCCGCATAAGCCAGTTTTATGATTTTATCGGTTTATAGTTTATTTTTCTTTTTTGGTTATAATACAGTGTAAAAGATTCTCTATAAGCTAGGATAAAAGTCACTTGCAAAGCTCTCCCAAACAGCCTCTACTAAGCGATTCTAGATATTCAGACAGTGAAAGTAAGAGGACAATTCAGTGATGCAATCTGTTCGGCTTCCGTTCCTTGTTCTTCCTATCCCTACCATTCGGCGTACGTTCAGTTCAATTGACGCGTGGTTGGTGTACTACCTAAATTGTAGTCCCGCATCTTTTTCCTACAGGTCACCTATTTTCTCATCTAGCAGTGGTATCTTTCAAGGGTACTACTGCATCTTGGAAGGGCCGTGCCACATTTATTAGAAACAGGTAGCCGGCCAGTTGTCGACGGTGCAGAAAATCAGCTAGCTAATCTGTAAAATGTTTCAATTTACTATCATTTTTGCTACACTAGCTAGATTTGGTTTTCTTTTATTACTGATTGTCTTTTGAACCCTGGTTGAGGCAGGAGGGAGTGCTGTAAAAATTTAAGTTGTGGCTATTGAATAGAAGACCCATAATTTTATAGATGATCTGTAGCATTCCATATTATAAGACATAACGGTTGGTTAGTACATTCTCAAACATCTCAGATTTTGTCCCCAAGTTTTCACTTACCAATGTGGATACCGGTCCACGTCGGTTTCACGTTCACCAGTTGAAATCCACTACAAATTTAAAATTTAAAATTTAAATAAAAAAATTGTTGAACTCCTACAGTAAATTGCTCAGTTTCACCGATTTTGATTTTTTAAAATAATTTTGAAACCGAAATGGGTTTACCAGTTTATCGAGTGGTTTATCTGATTTTTAATTTTTTTAGATTTTTTTAACACTTTTGAAATTTTTTCCACAGCTAACTATTCAAATCAGACTGGTGTCCCTTTTTTTTTTTTTGCAAAAATTAATCCGCTTTGAAATGGTTTTATTAACCATGCTTGTTATTAGGCGTGTTTTGGACCAGCTATTCTATTCATCGGCAAATAAAATTTAATTTAGGCTCGCTTTGAAACATAAAAATTTTACAAAAATTATATAAAACAATACAGAAAATATTAAAAAAACTGTAAACGGGGCCTTAAACCTGTCATGGACGCAACCACGAGGCCCCCATGTGGGAGCGCGGACACCGGTGACTTCCCGTACCGTTTTCCCGGTCAAACAATTCCGCGGGCTTCCAATCCCGCACTTCCCCCGTCCTCGGTCCTCCCCACCCCTACCTCGCCCGCACTTTCGGAGCCTCCCAAGACACCTGGAGCCGAGATCGCGGAGGCACCAGCAGCGGCGCAAGAGTCAGCGCCAGCGGCCGGAGCTGGGAGATCCTTCCTTGCAGCCAGTCGCGCAGGCGGTCTCAGATCCAGCTCCGGCGCCGTCCTCTTTTCCTCTGTCCCAGGTTCGTTTCGCGTCCCTGTTGCTCTTCTGCGCGTTCTTGGCATCGTTTGTTGAGCGTGCGTGTGTTCCTGGTTGTTTCCTCTTGTTAGGTGGATTTCGTTCGAGGATAGCGTCCTGTCTCTTGCTTCCGGCTCCGGCTGCTGCCAGGGATCGCTGAGACGCTGACAGAGGAGCTTCGGATCCGGTATGGCGGCTTCCGAAATGGTGAGGATCTCCTGAGCTTCCTCTCTTTTGGATTCTATGGTTTCCACTCGTGTTGGTTGGTTGGTTGGATGCTTTGCCTTTGCGTTAGGAACGGACAAAGCGAAGCCAAAATAATTTCTTTGAAACAAAGGTGAGAAAGCGTCGTGCCGGATTCTCGTCATGGCTGGTCGCACTAATATCTGATTCTTGTCGTGTATGCTGGATCTGGTTCTTGCCAGTACTCTCTCCGGTCATGAATGCTTGACATTTAGGATAAGCTCAGGTGCGCGTTCTTGCGGATAAGCTTGTTTCCGATGAACGCTGGAGGCGGTTTGCACACCTGCACCGTTGCGTTGTGTGATGATGCAAATTAAGCTTTCCATTCTTTTGGATCTGGTTGGGGCCTTGACGCTGTATGATGTGGTGGGTTTTACCAATTCTTTACTATTTGCAGGGAGTGCCATTCTGAATCTGCAAAATGAAACCCACAAAGGATCCAACTTTCCGTGCAACTCCAGTTAGATTTACTCTGCGGCATGAATAACATTTGTGACTTTTGCTTTGCAGATGGACGAGGAACAATCAGCTTCGTATACTGTCGATGACGCGCTCCTCTCATCCGGTTTTGGGAGGTTCCAAATGTTGATCCTTGCCTATGCTGGGATTGGCTTAATTGCCGAAGCGATGGAGATGATGCTTCTGTCATTTGTTGGTCCATCAGTACAGTTAGAATGGAACCTTACTCCTCATCAAGAAAGCATGATTACAAGTGTTGTGTTTGTCGGAATGCTGATAGGAGCTTATTCGTGGGGTGTAGTTTCAGATAACTATGGAAGGAGGCAGGTCCAATCTTTTACTGATAGCATGTTCCTTGTTGCTCATGTGCAACATTTTTTCATCTCTTGATGATGCTTAGCATAGAGTCCAAAATCATGCTCCATACCTAGTTTCCCAGTAGGCAATTCGTACTGGGTCCTAGTTGTAGTTACAGCTAATTAATAAAGAAGAAACATTTCAGAACTGGCAGAGTCCAAGTGAATTTTTGTTTTACTTTTCAAAATGACCTTGGACTTTATCTAAATTTATGATGATTAATAATTTATTTTCCAAGAGAATATTTTCTCATTCTGAATCTTAGAATAGTAAGTTGGGAAACTGTCTGTGCTTTTTTAAGTTGTTCCTTACATTATTCAAAGCCTGACACTTCCATTTGGGTTTTACAGGAAAGGATTTCTTTTTACAGCCATCATGACATGTAGCGCTGGATTCTTGAGTTCTTTTGCTCCTAACTATTTATCACTGATTTCTCTAAGATTTTTAGTTGGTGTTGGCCTGGGGGGAGGACCTGTTCTCGGATCTTGGTTCTTGGAATTTGTTCCTGCTCCGAGTAGAGGAACTTGGATGGTGGTATTATCTGCATTTTGGACTGTTGGGACCATCTTTGAGGCTTCTCTTGCCTGGGTATAATATGTTTCCCTGTATTTTTAAACTGATAATTTTGATGCTTCTCTTGCATAGGTATACTATGTTTCCCTGTATTTTTAAACTCAGAACGCTGCTCCAAAGTATATTCTATATTTGATATTAGAAACAGGAGTTGGGAGTAGGATTACCTATTATAGATCATTTATGGTCTTATTCTCATCACATTCTCCAGTTTATTCAGATGTTATGAACACATGAACTCTCAAGCAGTTGATTTGCCAAAAGAAATGCTGATCACTATAATCTTTAATATATGCTTAATTTTTTTGTGATGTTTGGAAATAAAAGGGTTGCTTGACTAATAATCTGAAACATAACTTTAGGAACAGACATCCATTTTTAGGCATCAAAGCTCATTTTCTGTGAAGCTGTATTTGTGCAACATGTAGTATATGATACAAAGATCTACAATTATCTTTCCTGTTTTTTTTTTAATAGGCAGCTCATTATTAGCGAGACATGTACCCTTGTTTTAGAAATGTAAACTTATGAGATTCACCATTTTTCCATTGCTAATGCCCATATTAATATATTATCGCAGGCAGTTATGCCCCACTTTGGCTGGAGGTGGTTGTTAGCATTTTCATCTATTCCATCTTTCCTCCTGCTCTTATTTTATGTTACTACGCCAGAGTCACCACGGTTCCTG
The DNA here is from genome assembly GCA_001602275.1 of Zoysia japonica. NCBI lineage: Eukaryota > Viridiplantae > Streptophyta > Magnoliopsida > Poales > Poaceae > Zoysia > Zoysia japonica. The sequence continues at coordinate 421,717 of BCLF01000108.1, read as the reverse complement.
TGCCTGAAAGGCAGAACAATTGAGGCTGTGGAGGTTTTGGAGAAAATGGCTAGATTAAACAATGTACAGTTACCTTCTGGTAGGCTTGTTTCTGACAAAAATATCGAGCTAGATGAAGTTTCAGGATCTTCAGAATCAACAACACTTTTGTCTGGCACTGAAGAACTTGAGAATATAAATAAAGAAGAAGGGTCTGATATTGGTGGTATTAAGTCCATAGGCAAGCTATTTTCTCCAAATTTGATTAGAGCAACCCTGCTTCTGTGGATAGGTTTTTTTGGAAATGCCTTTGCCTACTACGGGATTGTTCTGCTGACATCAAAGCTAAATGATGGGAATAGGGTATGTGCAAAAGAGGAGGTTGAATCTGTACACTCCAGTAAATCAAGCCTGTATAAAAATGTTTTCATATCCAGTTTTGCCGGTTAGTCCCCACCATACATTTGTCTTATGATAATTTTATATTCTAATGCTAATGGTTGTTTTGATGACTTAATTCTTCATGCTTTGTTGAAACAGAGATTCCAGGGGCCATTCTCTCCGTCATGGTCGTCGACAGATTTGGTCGTAGGCTTTCCATGGCATGGATGCTCTTCACTAGCTGTGTTTTCTTATTCCCACTAGTGTTCGCCCGGACAGAGTTACTTACAACAATCTCCCTTTTTGGTGCCCGTCTTTGTATCGCCGCAAGCTTCACTATAATATACATATATGCTCCAGAGGTCAGTACAGTTCTACAACACTTATTTCATCCTACAGCTTTCTCATCTCGATAATCAGTTTGTTTTTGCACTAACAATTCTCATTCCTTTGCCCTGCGGTTCAGATTTACCCAACCGCTGTCAGAACAACAGGCATTGGCATCGCGAGCTCAGTAGGCAGGATCGGGGGCATCCTCTGCCCGCTTGTAGCTGTCGCCATGGTGCACAGCTGCCATCAGACATCGGCAATCGCCATCTTTGAGGTTGTAGTCTTCCTTTCAGGCTTGGCTGTCTCTTTCTTCCCTTTCGAGACGAAGGGGCGTGAACTCAAAGATACAGAGGTGGATATGGGCTGAGGGGGTGATTATTTGTAACATGGGGAATTTTGTAACAAGGATGAGGATGTCTTATTGATTGAATATTTTCTTTTCAACAAGATATACACGATGAAGTTAACGAATGGAATAAATAAGTCAAAGGTGTTTCTAGCCGTGCCTTGTTACTACGATGATGGGACTATACGACAATGTTCATCTCACGCTCCCTGGTTGTTGTACTCCGCTCCTGTCCATCATCCTATGGCTAAAAGACATCTTGAGCTCTGATAAGGCCCTTCAAAACGCATGAATCATACAGAAATTTAGTAGAAATCGGTTCAAGTTTTGGTCTTCTTTGAAATGTGAGAATTTCACATGAAGCATAAAGAACTTTCACAGAAAAAAGCATAAGAAAAACATAGGATTTTTTTTAAAAAAATCCTGCAACTGAAATTGGACCTCACAAGAAAACAGAGAATTTAGAAAAGCAAGCCACAGTTCCAAGAGGGCCAAAACATATCCTCAGATGGCAATAACTCGAAAGTTCATAGTGCGTTCACGTTTTGAAATATTATTACAGCGGTGAAATGGCTACACATAGATTTTAATTTTCTATTGTACCAAAAAAAAAAGGGTCTGCAACATTACTACTACAACATCAACAGAACAGAAGCTTCTGTTGCATGCTGCACCGCAACTCCGCAAGCAACAAAATAAAAATTCCCTCTGCACGCAGTCATGTTATGTACAACATTGTAGACCGTAAATACATATGAATGCTGAAGAAATTGTCTCATCATCGTGCAAACGTACGTTAGAGTCCAAGCATTCACCGTACACAAAGTTGTTTTGCTTTTCTTCTACGTCGGTTTGGTCTCGACCGGCCAAACGCTACAAGTCTACAAGGCAGCTCGATGTAGCCAACCAAAAATAAGCGCCAGCGCCGACAAATTAGGATTGGCCTGCGCGCCACGTTCATCCAGCTCCGTCGCACTTCCTAAAAATCAAGAAAACCACGAGACAGCTTGCTCGCGATGGAAATCCTCAGAATCACACGAAAATGGCAGGAAACTCTTCCCTGCTCGTAGCTAGACGGAAAGAACGCTGGTCCGGTTGGAAGGAGATCGACGGCGGCGCTGCAGGTAACTAATCGGCGACCTCCATGGTGAGGAAAGGTTCCCTTTCTAAGGAAGGATTGCCATATGTTCTTCTTCCTTTTCCATCCATGATGCCCCCGGCGGCGATTGCCTCCCCTGTGTATAAATACCAAGCATTGGCGCACCTCGAGAAGCACAGCATCAACAGCAGCCAGATAGAGCCGCCGTAGTCAGAAGCAGATTCGAGCTTCGCTTAATCACCAGCAATGGCGCCCGTGACTCTGCAGATGGAGGTGCACTGCTACGGCTGCCGCGACAAGATCAGAAAGGCCGTCAGGAAAGCCGATCCAAATTGTAAGTATTTGCATGCTCATTGTATACTGACTCCATGCATTGTTGATCAAAACTTACTCCATGCCCTGATTATTCGTAGGGGACGGCGAGGTGCTGTTCCTCGACAACGGGAATGTGGTGGTGACCGGCAACCCCAATGGTCCGTTGGTCAGGCAGGCGGTCGAGCGGAAGATGAAGACGAGCGTCAAAATCATCTACCCTCCTGTGGCGGCCACCTCTGAGCCGGACTGGTCTGACCAGCCAGTCTCGGAACCACGCTACTATTAATCCAAGTTCAACAACAGAACGAAGCGAGGGTTATCAGCCATGGAGGATTTTGATTTTGGAAGTTAAGCTAGATCGTTAGAGTTGCTCTCATCAAATCATAGTTTCTATCAGAATTCAGTTTTGTTAATTAGGTGTTACCGTTACTGCGTCGTCATATGTCTGCGTCCTTTATGTAAGTGAGTGATCTAGCATACTTTGCTTTGCTAATAATAATGTTTCGTCTTGGCTGATAATTGGATTTTAATAAAAGTTTTCAATCTAATGTGAAGAACCTAGTCAAAAAGGAAGGTTTACCTTCTTCCATAACTGTGAAGATTAGTGTTTCACGAGACAGATTTTCCATATCCAAATTATGCGCAAGTAATTTATGATGCAGTTGTGAGAAATGAGAATAGTGGAAAGAGAAGAAAACGTTCGACTTATAAAAAGCAGTTACACGAAAACAGAATTACCTCCCCAGTTTCCAGAGCCTGTAATCTCGCTTCAGCATACACCTGCTGTCCAACCCAAACAAAAATGTCTCATTGACAGTCCGGGACTAATACATCTTGTCATTAAGCCACCTTTAATAAAGCGGTGTATTTCTTTGACCTAGTCAATGGATTTAAAACCTAACGTGAAATGTGAAAAAAAGGGTACAATATATTACATAAAAGACTATCACTACTTTATGAATTTACCTTCAAATTGCGCAGAGTGAAACAGCAGATAGAAATCATAAAATATTTGAATAGTTAAGGCAGAAAGTTTTTTTAAGCAAAACTGTACAATGTGTAAGCAGCAAGCTCCAAATTGTTCGGTTTCTTATCCCTCCTGATGATTTGGACTGCACATTTGGCTGCAAAATACAGACAGAGAAAATTGACAATAAATACTATAGGCCATTGAATAGGCAGATAACGGACTAAAAAGGACACCAATTTACTCCTTCCGGTCCAAAATATAAACATTTTTAGGTTTAGTTAAAATCAAACTTTTAACACTTTGACTACTAATAATTTATAATTAATAATGTTTTATCATATAAAAATTATAATTTTTGAATTCATCATGAAATAAGATTTCATAAAAAGTATATATATTTTTATATTAGAAATTATTTAATTTTTGTAAATATTATGAGTAAAAGTTAAAATAGTTTGACTTTATTCAAAACTCGAAATCCTTATATTTTGGAACAGATATAGTATTGAATTAGCGCGCATCATGCAGTACTACAATTTAAAAATACCGCAGCAGCATTTTAGCTAAGAATAATAAAAACAGATAATTCCAAGTTTCTGACTTACCAATCTGTAGAACTACCAGGAACAAACATGAATGAAAATTGTAGTTGCAGTCTCAAAAATTGAGGAAGGGGCCCCATGGCATGTGTATGAACTATTTTTTCCATGCTAAGATTTACAACACACATTTCGCTAAATTCTTTGAACAAAGTAAGCCCTTATAGGATATTTCTGACTGACAAATTTGCATAACTACGATGGACCAACGTGAAGGTAGTAATGGTAGGCTCTTGAAAATACAGGTAGGGCTACAGGGCATGCCCAAGTACTATTTTTCCATACTAAGATTTCCACATTTTGAGTATATTATTTTTATTGAGGTAAACCGTTGTTGGATGTAAATGGTCAAGAATTAATAGTACCCCCGCCATTCCAAAATATTCCCTCCGTTGTTAAATTGATGTCGCCGTTAACTTTTAATTTCAGCATTGACTTTTCGTCTTATTCAAAAAATTAGTTCAAATATGTAAAATTTTAAGTTGTGATTCAAATAACTCTAATAATTAATCAAATATATTTTTTATCAATTTTTTTTGAATAAGACGAAAGGTCAAAGTTGAAATTAAAAGTCAACGACGACATAGTTTAAGAACCGAGGGAGTATAAGCACTTCAGGTTTAATCGAAGTCAAACTTCGGCCATTAATAATGTAGAATTAATAATAATTTATCATATAAAAATATATATTTTAGATTCATAGGGAAATAAGCTTTCATTAAAAGTATATTTTTATATTAGAAATTATGTAATTTTCTACATATTATTACTAAAAGTTAAATTTTTTTACCCAAATCTAAAATTGCTTATATTTTGGAACGGATGTATTATCATTTACGCAAAGCATCAATTAAAGTCAATTCATCTTGGAAAGTAAAGTTACTCTGTGTTTCCATCCTGAAGAATGTAAGAATAAGATGAATTCAGTGATGAAGCCACCTAAAGAACAACATGGATAAAATATTTAACCAGTAAGGGCTTGTTTGGTTGCTAGGCTAGAAATTATTTTCGGTAGGATTGATTTCCAGCATGGAATAACTTAAACTTTGTTCATAGAATATTCCACTAGGATGTGAATAAAACTCGGTCTATACTTGTATTTCGTCTTCCGCAGTTCGAATTTGTTTCACATAGTAGGAGGTGTGTTTTTATTTCAGATCATGAAAGGAGAAAATATAGAAATAGACTGGGTTTTATTCCTACCCTAATAAAATTTTTCATAAATAAATATCAAGTAATTAGTATAATTGACTTATTTCATAAGGAGCAAATTACTTATTTCCCTCTATTTTGAGAAGCTATCCCTTATTTGTTAGTAAAAGTTTCTACTTCCCTTATATACCTGAATTCTATAACTCTATCCTTTTTATACCCTTTTTCTATATTTTTTTTAGTATGTGGACAATTTTACCGTCAACATGCTATCCTTTATTTATCCCTAAATTAAATAAATGAACAAAAAGGTTATTTATATATTTTTTAAATTATTAATTAATCAAGAGCAAGGATATTATAAATAATATAATAATATAAGAACATAAGTACGCAACAATACTAATTTCACATATTACTATATTATTTTGAATGATATTATGAATGTTGTCGGTGTTTCGTATACCGGCACAGTAAATTTATACGATCGCACGGGGAATCGTGCGTTTTCGGAATCGAATGGCCTAGTCTACGAAGGAGACTCAAAGATAAACCTGGTTCGGGCCGCCTCGAGGCGTAATACCCTACGTCCAGGGGCGAGAGATCGATCGTATGAATCTCAAAAACACGAAGAAAACAATGTGCAGGGACTCCGAACGGATCGAGAGTCCCGAACTAACGCGTGATGGGGGTGATTACAGGTGGTGGTAGCCCGTTGTGTGTGTTGTTGTTCTTCTCCTTACTCGTTGCCCCTTTCTCAGCTAATCACCCAGGCACCCCTTTTATAGGGTCGGATCTGGGTTGGCTTGACTGAACCATGGTTGGGGTGACCGAACCATGGTTTGAGTGCCTTGTCGCCTACGAAAACGGGTGACCCTTTGACAGGTGGGGCCACGGTCTCCAGTGAATCATGCTCTCTGTCGTTTGGAGAAAACGGTTGGCGCCTCCCGTTCGTACCCCTGTTCACTGAGGGAACAGGGTTGATTTACTGCTCAGCTTTATGGCTTGGTGGGTTGTTTCTCGTTCATCCGAGTAGTTACGGAATCTTCCATAAAGCTTATCTTCTTTGCGTAACTACCCATTGTCAGGAATTCTGAATCGGCGTGATTGTTGAAGCAGTAACTGCTTCCTAGCGGTCGGCGGGCAAGTCCCGACCGCTAGGATCCCGATAGCTCGGGTCCCGACCGCTAGGGGTCGGGACGATCACGCCTACTTCGTCTTCAGGTCTTGATGAGGCTTCCCGACCGCTGAGGCCGGACCGCCTTCGTGAAGTTCTTGGTGGGCTGTTGAACCGTGGACCGTAAGTGGGCCGCGTTGTAGGAGTCAATCCGTAAGTACCCGGGGTATACTATCTCGACAGTAGCCCCCGAGCCCTGCGCCGTGTGCGACCTTTGTTGAGGCGGCGCTGGGTTGTTCATTTGCGAATCCTGCTCTGATCCTACAGGCGCGCGCGAGTGCGCCCGTGGGGCGTAGCCCCGGAGCCCCCGAGCGACCTGAAGGGTCGGTCTTGGGCTGAAGCGCCGTGTCGACCATCACTCGTTGATGGTTGATCCTACGGGGGCGCGCGAGCGCGCCCGTAGGGCGTAGCCCCTGAGCCCCCGAGCGACCCGAAGGGTCGGTCGTGGGCTGAAGCATCGTGGAGACAATTCTCCACCGTTGAGGTCAGTTGGAAGCTAATTTTCGCCATTAGCATGATGCCAGAAAGAATGCCTAGATAGGACCGGTCTAATCGGTTCCTACTCATGATCAGCATAACGCCTAGGATGGACTGGTCTGACTAGTCTTTCCTTGATCAGCGTTCCTGACAGCTGTCGGACCAGTCGGGGGTCCGCTCGACCTCTCGTTTGTCCCGACCCATGAATCGGTTCACGGGGTTAGTAATGGATCGTTGGTAACGTCCTAACGATCCAACGGTTCCATCGCCTCCAAGTGGACGGCAGATTCAGCATCTTGGAATTGTAACCGTCGGTCGCTCCGGGCGTTGGATTGGCCCATCGCACGGTCATTAATGCGTGACGGTTCCCACCGCGCAGGCTCTGACGGATGTGCAGTTGCTAGGCATTAACTGCATGTTAATGCCGCGTAGTTTTCTTCCCGTTGGTTCAGATTTTGAGGGGGGCTCGCAGGCCCTCCTTTCGGCGACCGGGTGATGAGGCTCTCCGGTTTACTTAGTTCGAGCGCCCACCGGGAGCACTCCCGGACCCAATCGTCAGTGAGTGCGGATCGATATGTCGGTTAGGGGCGTCCACGATCATGGTGTGTCGAATGGACGCACCGGCGTTTATAAAAGGGGTGGTTCGTCCTCCGGTCTTCGTCATCTTGATTTCGAATTCTCCCTTGTCGTTCCTTTTCGTCTTCGTCTTCATGGCCACCTAGTGGAAAGCGTCCACCGTTTCGGAGAGCATCCTCGCCGCCTCGGTGGGGCTTGGAGTGCTCCCCCTGAGGGACACGGGTCGATGGCGTTCGGCGTACTGCGAGGCCGTTCCATCACCCCGTGCCAACGAGGTCGTCAGCCTCGTCGAGTTCCATGAGCGCGGTTTGATGTTGCCGTCCTCGAACTTCTTCCGCGGCTTGTTGGAGTACTATAGTGTGCGCCTTCATCACCTCAACCCAATGGCATCCTGCAGATCTCGCCCTTCGTCACGCTGTGTGTGGCCTACATGGGGATCGATCCCCATTCGACTTGTGGAGGTACTTCTTCCTTGTGCAGCCTCAGAAGGAAGGTGGCGCGGGGATTTGTCTTCGAAACAACCGTCAGGAGTACTTCAACATACCGTTGAAGGACTCCTTGAAGGGATGGCATGGGGGGTGGTTTTATATCGAGAACACCGTCCCCGAACTGCCGGCGTTTGACTTTGAACCGCCGACGGTTCTGGAGTCATGGAACGCCGGGCTCAGCGACGCGCAAGAGGCCGGCATCGAGGACTTGCTCGTCCGGATGGCCGAGTTGGAAGACGCGGGCCTGACCGGGGCGCGTCTTGTGAACACCTTCGTTCGGCGCCGCACTCAACCGCTCCGCCTCCGCGCCCGGCTCATGTGCGACTACGTCGGGCGATTCGACACGATGCGGGAGGTCCTCCAGTCGAAGCTGTCGGAGGATGGCGTGAGGCAACACCTCTCGCGCCTTCTGAGGAGTGACGCTCTCGTCAATGCGAGCAGAGGACCGGTCCCTCTGGATGCCGAGCATCAGGCGGATCGGATGGTAAGTCGTTTTGCCTGCATTTGTTAGTGATAAATGTATTCGCGAAATTGGAGCGCTTATCTATGTCTTGCAGGAGGACGTTTCTCCGTCGCACGCGCCGGCGCCCTTGGTGGTGCCGGCTGAAGAGGTCGGCATCCTGGCGGTGCCGGGCGTTAGATCTTCGGATCCAAGAGTCGGCCTCGACATTGCCGTCGCCAGGTCTTCGGATCCAGGAGTCCGGGACTCCTGCCGCGACGTCAACTCCCCCCGCCGGGGTTGTTGCCACTCCGAAGGCGTCGGTCGGGACGCCGACCACTCCGGTTGACGTGCCGACCGCTCCGAAGGTTGCGATGGCGGCTTCGGAGGTCTCGTCCTCGGAATCCTGGTCGTCGCCGTCGACTGGAGGTGATTGGTCGCCTCCTTCGGCCCGACGGTTCCTTGCCGCAGCGGTGTCGGGGAAAGTCTTGGCCTCGAGCTCGGCAAGGGCGACCTTAGCTGCCACTCCGTCGGACTCCGACTCGTCGGACGACGTGCCGCTCACGGAGCGTCTTCGTCGTCAGCGGGCAAGGGAAGCGGAGAGCGCCGAGGGGCCGCCTGCAAAAAAGCCAAGGACAGAGGAATCTGGTCCCTCTGTCCTCCCCCCGACCCCAACCGCTCCGGCCGCCGGGGTCGAGCGAACTTCGCCAGGCAGAAGCCTGCCGTTCTCCATACGAGTGTCGCGTCGGTGAGTTTCTGCACTTTAATTTAATCAGATATTTTACCTGATGTCGTGAAGTGATTGAAATATCGGTTGTGTTCTGCAGAGCCCCTTCTTCTCTTACCGCGCCGGGGGGCGCGGCCGAGAAAGGGTCACATGCCGCGGGGTCGACGCGGCCGGCGGCGCATTCTTCACCCCCCCCCCCGCATGTAGCAACCGCGGCCGAGACCGTGGAGGAGCAGGGAGAAGGGAGGGCGCAGCCCCCGAGCACCGAGGCCAGGGAGGGCCAAGATGAACTCCCGGGCGAAGAAGCCGAGAGGGACGAGGGACAACCCATGGCCTCTGGGGCCGAGGTTGATGTTCCCCTACCCTCGGGTCCTGTCGTCGGAGATGTAGAAGTCGGGGAGGAGACGACGGTGCTTCCGAGCGTCATCGTTCTGGTAGGAAGACAGACCGGGCCGTCCCCTGACGCGGGGACGAGGGGTCTGACCGCACCGTCAGCTCCGAGGGAGTTTTCGGCGCCAGCAGTGCCTGCGCTGCCGCCGACCACTGGAGCCACGTTAGCGGCGTTAGTGGTGGCGGCGCAGGCTTCTGCGCAGAGGGAGGACACGGGGCGGCCCCGGATGTCGAGGTGGAGGCCGGATTCCTCCCCGTCCACTTCGTCAAGACGCCAGCCGGCGCCTGGTCCCCCGACCTCCAGTGAGGCCGCTTGGGATTCCTAGAGGTTCCTGTACGACCAAGCGCGCTCGGGGGACGAATGGGTCTCCTCGGCGCTCACCCATTTGCAAAGCGCCAAAGAGTGCTTAGAGGAGTTCCAGGAGGCCATGGCCGATCTGTACGGAGCGCTCTGCTTGGTAAGTTTTAATATTTCAAGTTTTCGAAATTATGCACGAACCTGATTGGTGGGTCTCGCAGGGGAACCTTGAGAGAGCGCTTCGCTAGCCTCCGCAAGGTCTCGTCCAGACGGAGGTCAAGGCGTTGCGCCGCGAGCTCGTGCGGACCCGTGACGAGTGTGATGAGGCCAAAAGATTGGCCGCTGACCGACTCCTCGCCCTCGGGAATGTTGAGAGGTGCGTCGAGGGTTCCAAAAGGAATAGTCAAGAGCTCCAAATGGAGATTACTCGGTTGCAGATCGAGAGGAGTCTCGGCGAGGAGGTCGGGATGCTACACCAGACCTGTGCAAGTAAGTAATTCTATAGTTTACTGGGTAATAAAAGTGTTCAACCGGTTGCTCCTTGTTGACACGTTAAACTGCGCAGAACTCCAGGAGGGGGCCGGCCGTAGCGCCCGGGAGATCCGAGAGCTGAAGGACCGGACACGCTTGGCTGAGGAGGCCAAGGAGGCGGCCGACGGCGCGTTGGAGCGGTCGGAGGAGCTGTGCCGCCTTGCCCTTGAAAGCCGCGATACTTCGGAGGCTCGCCTCGGCGTTTTGGAGGCCGAGGTGAGGAAGTACATGGCGGAACTGGTGAGGCTGCAAAAACTGTCTGCTTCGCTAGAAGCGTTGACGACTCAGCTTCAACAGAACCTGGCCAACGAGCGGTCGGCCATTGAGGCTGCGTAGAAAGACCATGAAAGTAAGTAACAAGTGAGTTTATTGATTTATTAGGGAGACTGGTCCCTGATATTTTGAGATGCAGGCGTGTCCGTGGAGCTCTGGAGGTTGCTGTGGTCGGTTCGGGCGTTGGTGCAGCAGGTGTTTGATGATACTCAGGATCTGCGCACATCGGCGGACCGGGCATCCCGTTTGCTGGAGATGCTGTCGGCTGATTCGCACTGAGTTGCTCGTCGCCCTGCGGGATGGTGCGTCGTTGACGTTGGCGCACCTCCGGTCCCACTATCTCGACGCCGACGTTGGGCGTATTGCCGAGGGTTTCGCCTCGGGGACGTCAGATGAAGCGTCGGCGAAGCTTTTCGAGGACTCCCAGCCTCAGGCGCAGGAGATCATCAGCTGTTTCCTCCGGCCGACCCTGATGAAGGAGCGCTTCGGCCGTCTGCCTCCTCTTTAGATGTTCTGGCTTATACCTGTAAACTTTGTTTGCGAAATTGTTTTATGTTTTTGACTCTTTCCAACATCAAGCGTTTCGCATTGTTCTTTTGCGTTCCATTGGGCGTTGGTCAGGCGACTGGGTCGGGTATAGCTCGTAGTGTCGAGTGTCGGACTCGAACCTTAGAGCGTCACGTACACCGGGTCGGACCGTTAGCCACGAGGATTGCTTTGAACGAGAATGCTCATAGTCCGCAAGAGTTAGGCCGAGTCACTCGTGCTGCGAGTCACGAGCTGGGGGGGGGGCGGTCCCCTAGAAAACGTGGTAGGCGTCGAGCCTTAGTTTAATGTTAACGAGGCACAGGGCCTTTAAATCCTTGGGTCGGTTGTTCCGATCTTTGGATGGGACTCTTATGATAGCCTCCGGGTAGAGGAGTATAGTCGAGCAGACCGCGCTTCTCTGTCAAAGACATAGTTAGTGGATGAGATATGAACAGGACGCATAGAGATCAATCAACTTTATTATGCGTAAAAACGACGCAAATTTTTGATGTTCCAGGCGTGAACAAGCTCAGCGCCGTCCTGTGTCGCCAGCTTGTATGTGCCCGGCTTCAAGACTCGCTTGATCACGTACAGGCCTTCCCACGGAGGGGACAGTTTGTGGTGATCTCGCTTGTCCTGCACTCTTTTGAGTACAAGGTCGCCGACTTTGAGGGTCTGACCCTTGATGCGCCGGGCGTGTAGTCGTCGAAGGCTCTGCTGATACTTGGCCGACCGAAGTATGGCCACGTCGCGCTCCTCGTCCAGCTGGTCCAGGGCGTCCTGCCGCGCCTCTTCCGACCTCTGCTCGTCGTAGGCCCTGACTCTTGGGGAGTCGTAGTCGAGGTCGGTTGGGAGAACGGCTTCGGCCCCGAACACCATGAAGAAGGGAGTAAATCCTGTGGTTCTGTTGGGGGTAGTTCGCAGGCCCCACAACACGTACGGGAGCTGTTTGGCCCACTGCCCGGCGGACTGCTCGACGCAGTCGTAGATCCGAGGCTTCAGCCCCTGGAGTTCCATGCCATTGGCTCGTGCCATTTGCCCGTTAGTCTTCGGGTGGGCGATAGAGGTGAAGTTGAGCTTGATATGGTGCTCCTCACAGATTTCCTAGAAAACGCTTTCGGTGAATTGAGTCCCGTTGTCGGTGATGATGGAGTTTGGGACCCCAAATCGAAAAATGATGTCGCGGATGAACTCGACGGCCCGACCCGAACTGATGCAGGGGGTCGGCTTCGCTTCGATCCACTTGGTGAACTTGTCAACCGTGACGAAGAGGTGGGTAAAGCCCCGGGCGCTTTGCGAAAAGGCTCGAGAACGTCGAGCCCCCAGACCGCAAACAACCAGGTGATCGGGATCGTCTGGAGCTCCTGGGCCGGTAGATGCGTCTGTCGGGCGTAGAATTGGCAGCCCCTGCAGGAGCGTACAAGCTTTTCCGCATTGGAGACTGCCGTAGGCCAGTAAAAGCCTTGGCGAAAAACTTTGCTGACTAAGGTTCTTGGGGCAGCATGATGCCCGCAAGTCCCCGAGTGGATGTCGTCGAGAAGACGTAGACCCTCCGCCTATGGGATGCAGCGCTGGATGACGCCGTTGGGACTGCGCTTGTAGAGCTCGTTGCTGATGAAAGTGTAGGCTTTCACCTGACGCATGACTTGCCGGGCCTCGTTGGCGTCGGACGGCAAGGTGTCGTCCTGGATATACGCATAAATGTCCTGGGACCAATCAGGGATGATGGCCAAGGTTTCGACCTCAGAGGTCGGGACCTGCTCCCCGACTGCCGCCTCAACGTGGGGGTCGGCAGTGTCGCCCTTGAGCTTGATTGTCGGGTTGGTGAGGATCTCGAGGAAGATGTTCAGGAACTGGATCTCGTCCCGAGGCCATCCGTGCGAGGGTGTCGGCCGCTTCATTGTCGCGGCGCAGAATGTGATGAAGTTCGAGCCCGTTGAACTTGTCTTCGAGCTTGCGAACTTCTTGGCAATAGGCTTCCATCTTAGGATCTCGACAGATCGACACCTTCATGACTTGGTTGACGACGAGTTCGGAGTCACCCCTGACGTAGAGCCATCGTACTCCGAGCGTGATGGCCATGCGAAGGCCATGCAGCAGAGCCTCATACTCTGCGGCGTTGTTGGAGGTCGGGAAGTGAATCTGCAAAACGTACCGAAACTTATCTCCCTTGGGGGAGATGAGAATGACGCCAGCCCCCGAGCCCTTGAGTCAGCAAGACCCATCAAAGAACATGGTCCAGTGCTCGGGGTCGGCGAAGTCCGATGGCTCTTGCGCCTCGGTCCACTCGGCAATGAAGTCGGTGAGGGTCTGGAACTTGATAGCTTGCCGAGGTACATAGGTGATGTCGTGGCCCATGAGCTCCATTGCCCATGTGGCGATCCGTCCAACCACGTCCTTCTCGTTGATGATTTCCCCGTGGGGAAAACTTGTCACCACTCGGATAGAGTGGCTGTCGAAGTAGTGGTGAAGCTTACGACTCGTGATGAGAATTGCATAAAGCAGCTTCTCCACTTGGGTATATCGGGTCTTGACGTCGGCGAGTACTTCGCTGATGAAGTAGACGGGTCGCTGGACCTTCAAGGCCCGACCCTCCTCCGACCGCTCAACGACCAGCGCTGTGCTGACGACCTTGGCGGTGGCGGAGATATAGAGGAGTAACGATTCACCGGGAATTGGTGAAGTTACTACTGGCGGGGAAGACAGCATGGTCTTCAATTGCTCGAAGGCCTCCTGGGCTTCGGGGGTCCAGGTGAAGCGATCGGACTTACGGAGAAGTCGGTAAAAAGGCATAGCCTTCTCACCCAGTCTGGAGATGAAGCGGCTGAGAGCTGCCAGGCACCCAGTAAGCTTCTGGACACCATTGACGTTGTTGATGGGCCCGAGGTTGCGGATGGCGGCGATCTTCTCGGGATTGGCTTCGATGCCGCGCTCGGAGATGACGAACCCGAGAAGCTTGCCGGTGGGGACGCCGAAGACGCACTTCTCGGGGTTGAGCTTGACGCGGAACTACCGGAGGTTGGCGAAGGTTTCTTCCAGATCCTTGATGAGGTCAACCACCTGCCAAGTTTTAATGATGATGTCGTCGATGTAGACCTACAGGTTCTGACCCAGCTGACTATGGAAGCATTTCTGCATACAGCGCTGGTACGTGGCGCCGGCGTTCTTGAGGCCGAAAGGCATGGTGACGTAGCAGAACGAGCTGAAGGGTGTGATGAATGATGTGGCCGACTGGTCGGAGTCTCGCATGGATATTTGATGGTACCCGGAGTACGCATCGAGGAAGCTGAGGATTTCGCACCCAGCGGTGGAATCGACCACCTGATCTATGCGCGGCAAAGGAAACGGATCTTTTGGGCATGCTTTATTGAGACTCGTGTAATCAACACACATCTTCCATTTTCCACTCTTTTTTTAACCATTACAGGATTGGCCAGCCACTCTGGGTGGTAGACCTCTTTGATGAACTTGGTATCGAGCAGCTTGGCGATTTCTTCGTCGATGGCGCGGCGCTTCTCATCGTCGAAGCATCGGAGTCGTTGCTTCACCGGTCGGGAGCCGGGATCGATGTTCAAAGAGTGCTGGGCGACCTCCTTCGGGATGCCTGGCATGTCGGATGGTGCCCAGGAGAAGACGTCCTGATTCCGGCGGAGGAAGTCGACGATCGCACTTTCCTATTTGTCGGAGAGCGCGGTCCCGATTCTGACCTTCTTGGAGGTGTCAGAGTCGTCGAGGGCGATCTCCTTGGAGTTGTCGGTCGGTTCGAATGACGTGGAGGAGGCCGGCTTGGAGTCAAGCGTCTTAGCGAACACCTGGGACTGGCGTATCTCCTCCAGCTGGGCCCGTCCCGCGAGGGTGACGACCAGCTCGTAGCTCTCCTTCTCACATGCGAGAGCGTGTTTGAAGCGAGAGACCACAGTGATGACACCTTTGGGCCCCGGCATCTTGAGCTTGAGGTAGATGTAGTTGGGGATCGCCATAAACTTGGCGTAGGCGGGTCGGCCAAGGATGGCATGATACACCGGAGAAATCGACCACCTCGAAGGTGAGCTTCTCCGTTCTGAAGTTGTCGCGGTCGCTGAAGAGGACCGGCAGCGTGATCCGACCCAGGGGTATTGCGCTTCCTCCTTGGATGACGCCATGAAACAGAACGTTGCTCAGGAGGAGGTCGGACCTCGAGAGCTTCATGGCCATGAACGTGTCGATGTAGAGGATGTTGACTGCACTGCCTCCATCCATGAAGACCTTGGACAGTCTAGTGGTGCCAATTATCAGATCGAGCACCAGGGGCAGGCGTCTGGGATGAGGGACATGGTCGGGGTGATCGGACCTATCGAAGGTGATCGAAGCCTCCGACCAATTGAGATACGAAGGGATGGCGGGGGCGGTCATGTTGACCTCCCGCCACGTCTGCTTCTCATGGTGGCGCGACTTGTGGGCCACCGACCCGCCGATGATCATCAGACAGTCTTCCGGCTCGGGATCATACTTTTGGGGATGCCTTCGCCTTCCTTCGCCGAAGGGTCGGGCTGCTTCGGCTGAGGACGAGCGTCAGGGCGAAAGTACCCTTTGAAGAAAGTCTTCATGAGGTTGCAATCCCGTAGAGTGTGCGTCACAGGAGTTGCATGGTAGGTGCAGGTCTTGTCGAGCATCTTTTCGAAGTGGTTGTCGTGGTTGGCCGGTTTCTTGGGGGGTCGAGGCGGTCGGTCGGCGACGCCCACGAACTCCTCGTCCTACCGACGGTTCTTCTACTTCTTGTTGTTTGACCCGCTCCCATCCCGGCGGTCGGGTCGCCGGTCGAGACGATCGTCTTTCTTTCGTTCGGCCTTGGACCTCTCCTTGTCCTTGGCCTGTTCCCAGTTGAAGTTGGCTTGAACAGCCTCCTCCCCGGTGGTGAATGTGGTGGCGATGTCAAGAAGGGCGCGTGCTGTCCGAGGGTTTTTACACCTCAGCTTGTGGACGAGCGCCTTGGAGTTACTCGGGCTTCTGCTTGCAGTTCTTCAGATCTCAGGAGTTACCCGGGCGAGTATATGTTCCCTGGAAGTTACCGACGAAGGCGTGACGAAGGTCGGCCCAGTCGTGGATGCTGTCCCTCGGAAGATGTTCGAGCCACCCCCTTGCCGAGTCGGACAGGAAAAGCAGCAGGTACTGGATGGCGAAGAGGTCGTCAACGCCATCGGCTCGGCACGCGAGGCGATAATCCTTAAGCCAGTGGGCGGGATTTGTTTCGCTAGTGTACCGGATGATGTTGGTTGGAGCGCGAAATTTGTCGAGGAAGCCGGCTCTTCGGATGCGGGCCCCGAATGCTCGGGGTCCAATGTCGTCAGGGCTGAAGCTTCGTGCGTCGTCATAACTGTGCCGTCGAGGATGTCGCTCGGAGGATCGGTCGCGACCCGAGTCAGAGTAGCGATCACTCCTGGCGTGCCTTCGTGCCTCGATGGTGTGACGAGCGTCATGACGCTCACCCAACCGATGGCGTATGTTGCCGACTGGATGGTCAGGTTCTCGCGTCTCAGCCCGCCCGCGGCGACGGCCGCGAACAGGACTTCGACGGTCGACACTCAGCCGACAGGAACTGTGGACCTCAGAGTTCGAACGAAGAGACGGTTCGGGTTGTTGCAAAGCGCCATCGAGGTAGACGCAGAGACGATCGTAAGTCTCCTTGAGAATGGGATTATCGGGTCTGGGAGATTCATAGAGGACGCAGGCCGCCGCCGCCAGGTTCTCATATGGCGTTTCAAAGGCAGGTGTACTGCCATCCATGATTTGCTGATAAGCAGTGCGGGCTCGAGCTCAGGCGCCGCCACTCGTCGCGGCAACACCCTTACCTTTCGGATCACCCCCGGTCGCAAGTTTGCGCCGGAGTGCGTCCTGAACCACACTGAGAGCGTGAAAGTGCGGAGAGGGATCGTCATGTGCTGCCTTGCCGAGGGTTTCGTCCTCTGCGGCCTTGGCGGGCAACATGAAGCACTCACGGGAAGGATTGTGACCCAAAACACCGTGAGGCGAAGAACGAAGAAGGCGGCGTCGAGGTGAGCGACGTTTAGGTGAATGCCGTTTTCGCGAGATCTGAAGGTGGAGTTCGTCACCGTTGTCGGCGACGAAATCCAGGCTCTCGAAGCGGAAAGCCTGGCCAGCAGCGAAAGTGGGAATGCTCCACGATTGACCATCACGAGCGATGGCAACCGCGAAATCCCCAAAGAACAATCGAGAGGTGGAAGAATCTTCGACTAAAACGAAAATCGGAGCCATTGAAACAGCGAATGAAAACGCACCGAAAACCCCCTACCTGGCACGCCAACTGTCGGTGTTTCATATACCGGCACAGTAAATTTATACGATCGGACGGGGAATCGTGCGTTTTCGGAATCGAATGGCCTAGTCTACGAAGGAGACTCAAAGGTAAACCTGGTTCGGGCCGCCTCGAGGCGCAATACCTTACTTCCAGGGGCGAGAGATCGATCGTATGAATCTCAAGAACACGAAGAAAACAATGTGCAGGGACTCCGAACGGATCAAGAGTTACGAACTCACGCGTGATGGGGGTGATTACAGGTGGTGGTAGCCCGTTGTGTGTGTTGTTGTTCTTCTCCTTACTCGTTACCCCTTTCTCAGCTAATCACCCAGGCACCCCTTTTATAGGGTCAGATCTGGGTTGGCTTGGCTGAACCATGGTTGGGCTGACCGGACCATGGTTTGAGCGTCTTGTCGCCTACGGAAATGGGTGACCCTTTGACAGGTGAGGCCACAGTCTCCAGTGAATCATGCTCTCTGTTGTTTGGAGCAGACGGTTGGCGCCTCCCGTTCGTACCCCTGTTCACTGAGGGAACAGGGTTGCTTTACTGCTCAGCTTTATGGCCTGGTGGGTTGTTTCTCGTTCATCCGGATAGTTGCGGAATCTTCCATAAAGCTTATCTTCTTTCTGTAGCTGCCCATTGTCAGAAATTTTGAATCGACGTGATTGTTGAAGTAGTAACTGCTTCCTAGCGGTCGGCGGGCAAGTCCCCACCGCTAGGGGTCGGGACGATCACGGCTACTTCATTTTCAGGTCTTGATGAGGCTTCCCGACCGCTGAGGCCGGACCGCCTTCGTGAAGTTCTTGGTGGGCCGTTGAATCGTGGACCGTAAGTGGGCCGCGTTGTAGGAGTCAATCCGTAGGTATCTGGGGTATACTATCTCGACAAATATTTTAAGTTTTTTTCTATAATATGTAAAATTAGTGTTGTTGCGTACTTATGTTCTTATATTATTATATTATGTATATTATCTCGACTTTTGATTAAATATTAATCTGGAAAGAAACATAAATAATTTTTTTCTTTATTTATTTAATTTGGAGGTAACTAAAGGATAGCTTGTTGAGGGTAAAACTGTCCACAAACTCAAAAATATGGAAAAAGGAATAAAAGGTATAGAGTTTTAGAATTCAAGTATATATGGAAAGTAAAAATTTTTAAAGACAAATAAGGGATAGCATGTCCAAAATAAGGGGAAATAAGTAATTTGCTCTTTCATAAGAGGAATCAATCCTAGTGGAAACTATTCCTAAGCTTCAAGCGAACAAGCCCTAAGGAAGGTGGCATGTTATTATTTGGCAGTCACACTAAAAAAGAAAGCCATGAGACGGCGTGCTCGCGATGGAAATCCTTAGAATCATGCGAAAATGGTAGGTAAGATACATAGTTACATATTGGCTTCGAAATTCTT
Source organism: Zoysia japonica (assembly GCA_001602275.1). Lineage (NCBI taxonomy): Eukaryota > Viridiplantae > Streptophyta > Magnoliopsida > Poales > Poaceae > Zoysia > Zoysia japonica. The sequence goes on along the minus strand of BCLF01000108.1, from coordinate 402,935 downwards.
CCCTGCTCGTCGATAGAGGGAAAGAACGCTCGTCCGGTCTGGAAGGAGATCAACGGCGGCGCTGGATACTAATCTCCAGTGTGAGGAATGGTTTAGCGATAGGTCGAGCCACCAGATCAAACACCGAATTACGTTTCATTTCTTGGAAGGGACTGCCATAAGTTCTTCTTCCTTTTCCATCCATGGTGCTCCCGGCGATGACTTCCTTTGTGTATAAATACCAAGCATTGGCGCACCTCGACAAGCTCAGCAGCCGGAGTCGCCGTAGTCAGAAGCAGATTCGAGCTTCGCTTAATCACCAGCAATGGCGCCCGTGACTCTGCAGATGGAGGTGCACTGTTACGGCTGCCGCGACAAGATCAGAAAGGCCGTGAGGAAAGCCGATCCAAACTGTAAGTATTTGCATGCTCAATGTATACCGACTCAATGCATTGTTGATCAAAACTTACTCCATGCCCTGATTATTCGTAGGGGACGGCGAGGTGCTGTTCCTCGACAACGGGAACGTGGTGGTGACCGGCAACCCCAACGGTCCGTTGGTCAGGCAGGCGGTCGAGCGGAAGATGAAGACGAGCGTCAAGATCGTCTACCCTCCTGTGGCAGCCACCTCTGAGCCCGACTGGTCTGACCAGCCTGTCTCGGAACCACGCTATTATTAATCCACCAAGTTCAGCAATTGAACCCAGCGAGCGAGGGTTATCAGCCATGGAGAATTTTGATTTTTGAAGTTAAGCTAGATAGTTTACAGTCGCTGTTTCAGCATATTGTAGGTCTTATCATTAATCAGTCCTATTTAAGTACTATTAGCGTTGTTTCGTCGTTATATTCTGCGTCCTCAATGTCCGTGAGTGATCTAGCATACTTTGCTTTACGTATCTATTACTTTTGTTTGTGTCCCGGCGATAACTGCATTTTAAATCTTTCAATCTTATGTTATCATTTTTTGAAAGGGAATCTTATGTTATCATTATTAAGTATTATTGAAATAGTGTTGATCGCGGCTCGTCAGTAAGATGCACCTATGGATATTTTTGCCTTATCCTTCTGTCACTATCACTAAATCAAAGTGAGAGAAGCCTGAGCGGTGACAAGGCAAACTCGAACGATCAAAATCTTTCAATCGTCCCTTCAGTACTGAAGAAGCATTGTCTATCGGCACCAAAATTACGGACGGTGTGTCAACTTCTTCGGCAAACCATAAAAAAATCTAAAACCTACATGTTGCAAAAAATAAAAAAATAGACAAAGGAAATCGTTGCAAATACGCTGTACCTTTTTATTTTAAAATAACAATTTTTATGTGCCAAACTTGCATACTTGCGTAATCCCCAAAAGATGGCACCCAGGAATCCAAATAATTAGACCACAGTAGACATGATGATTGCTGGCTTAATTATCACCTCTTATTTTTCTTCGGAAAGAGAGGGAAGGGGAACTGATGACTGTGGGGGTGAGGAGAGATCGAGCAGATCCAAATGGGGTTGGGAGACAGCGACGGTGGCGGCCGGGGGAGTTTCAAAACCTAATGGGCCGGTGGCCCATATAGACAGCCCAGTCTATCGTATAGTTGCTCGATCGATTAATCAGATGGTTAATATATATCGTCGCAAAAAAAGATAGTTAATATATATCTATATCTCAATTTTTTAGAAAACACAGTTTTTCTATTCTACGTACACACGGTAAAATATCCAGAATGGAAATGAAAATGGGTTACACTGCGTGGAAAATACTCTTACAAATCTAAACAGATAAGCTCTTCTAAATCTCTCAGATCTTGAGCCCACACGGATCATTGTTAGTTAACAAAACACAACAACCATATATGAGACACTACAAGAAAAAATATTTTTTTAGTCATCAAAGTATTTGATCACTAGATGTATAATATAATTCACTAGAACTATTTTGTCACGAAAACCTTTGGTTACATTTTGGTCACTAAAACTTGTTATTATATGTATATAGTAACCAAGAATTTGACGTGTTGGTCGCTAAAACTAAATATCAACTAAAAAATCTTTGGTAACTAAATACATTTATCAACCAATAAGTATATACATTGGTTACTAAAAATGTATGTCAACAATAAAAACTAAATTTTAGTCACTATTTATCAATTTTTAGTGACAAATTACTTGATCATTATAAAACTCGGTGACTAAAGATCTATTTTCTTGTAGTGAGATCCAAGAAAAGTTGTTGGAAAACAAAACAAATTTATTTTAATATTAATATATTATTTCTTAAAATAATATTTTTTTAAACCATAGCATTAGCACGGACGTTGGAACTAGTCATGATTAATTGGCAGGTCTAGCTTGATTCACCCACTAAAATTCTCTTCGGAGCCGTTTGGATCCCTTCATTTTGGAGGAATTGAAATTTATATAATGAGTTAGGTTATTTAGCTTGGAATTTGACATTTCACAACTTTCTTAACTCACAAATAAGTCTATCTCAAATTCATAGGGTGAGAGATGAAAATAGATTCTCTACAATTCTATTCTCTAACTTCTCTATAATAAAAATACAACATACAAGTATGTCTTTTGTATGCCTAACAATAAATATACAAATATATTCTATATACAACTATATTAGCTTAATTAATCTATTTTTAAATTATAATTCTCAAAATAAATTCAATTCCAAAGATCCAAACGGGCCCTTTTGTTTCTATTCGTCTAAACTAATCATTGTGGGAGTGGAACTAACTTCATCGTTGTCATGGATGCAGGCCTTAGTTATTTTAATACAAGGCGTTGATTTTCTCGAGTTAGCTGCTACCTCCGTCCAAAAGATTCTCGCGGCAACGAGCTCCAACTAATTAACTGGCCGGAATGATGTTCCATCTGCATCGGTTAGTCGGTACCCTCTTTCTGTTCATGTTCTGGATACGTTTCTGAAGATCAAGCAGCCGACCGGGATCACAGATATCGACGACGTGTGTATATTGTTCAGTAATTGAGGCCCATGATTAGAGCACCACTAGGTACTGTAACAGGATGTGAAAAACTCCAAGCACTCCCCGATCCAAACTTGAACAACCACAAGATGCATGCATTAGGTACGTAACGACGCACTTAAGCGCAGATGCAGTACGGCGTTCCAAATCCAAACTGAACAATCACAAGATCAAAGCATTGACCTTGGCCTAGCAATATATGATTGCATCAAGGAATCCTACTCTTCTGCTAACAAAATGACCATGCAACACCTAAATTCTAAATCATTTGTTTAAAAAAAATTCTAAATCATCATTGCTGCTTAACTCAAAAATAAGAGGGTGGATACACAAATACATGTCACCCAAATTGTGATCAGCTGTGGAACAATATATTAATCCCAGTGATCGAGAATAAGTCGTTATAAAATTTATGTTTCTCAAACATTCTGTTCTTTGATCATCTTTACATAAAACATTCTGTTCTTTGATCATCTTTACATAAAACATTATGTTCGTTGGTAACTCAAGCATATATTCAATCAGTTTCTACCCCTAGGACACAATATCCTCTCTACACTTGACCCCTAACACATATTATAATTCCGATGATATTAACGAAGAACAGCACAATGAAGAATCTGAGGTAATGTAGCTTAGATATCCAATATTCTCACAAACACATTCTATCTTACATTTACTATTTGGATATTCCTTTTAGAGAAACAAGCTAGTTACAAAGGTATATGAATCCTCCCTCTTAAAAATATAATATTGGATACTAACATCAATATACAAACTTCGACCAACATATATACGACTTATTTTGCTGTACGAGCTAATAGAAATTTCACAGAAGACATAAGCTGTTATACCACTATGTCCTCTAATATCGCGCTCCTCCTGCAGTCAGCAAATCAAATGCAGGGGAGATGTCCTCCACACAGGATGAAGTAACGAGAGTGCAGCTAGCTCCATTTGAGCCACTTGCCCATGGATCGAACAGCATGAGAAGTAGTAAAGGATCGGATGATTCAGCTGCAAGAGTTTCAGTACTGGAAGTTCTGGTTGGTGTTGAAGGTCTGGCCGAACTGCCACCAGCCGGGCGCCACGTTAAGGAACTGAATGTACTGCCCGCCGGTGCTAGTCACGGCGAAGCTGAGCTCCTGACCCACCAGCGCAGCGTTCGACTGCCAGTTGGCGCCCCAGTTCCTGGTCATCTGCATCCACCCCGTTTTCGTGCCCTTGACCCACGCAGCGCCCACGGAGCCACTGCCGGCGAGGTTCTGGATGTTGACGAGCAAGAAGTAGTTGAACCCGTTGACGACGAAGCGCACGCCACCGGTGCGCGAGCACCTGACGCGCTGGTACAGGACCGGCACGATACCGGCCCTGTAGACGCCGATGTGCTCCCAGGCCGGCTGCGACATGTCGAAGTGCTGGCGCGGCGGGTTGCACCAGCCGCCCTCGTTGCTGGGGAGCGCCCAGTTGGGCGGGCAGAGGTTGGTGGCGGTCACCGTGATCGACGTGCCGAGCTTGCACCACTGGCCGCCCTGCCGCGACGGGTCGCAGGTGATGGTGTAGCACTGCCCGCACGCCGCGCCGCCGTTGAAGAGCGCCGTGCTCAGCGCCGCGTTGTTCACGCCGTACCCGGCGTTGTAGAGGTTATCGTACCCGCACGCGCCACCTGCGTACGTATCGCACAGATTAATGCGTTTGCCATATATAATTGGGACGTAAACAACTGACAATGTATACGCATATGATAAGCACAGATAAGCTGTTCTACTGCGAGCAACGCTTACCCATGGTGCCTGAGCCATCGACTCCACCGTAGAATGTGGCGGTAGCCTGCGACCATTGCGCCGCAGCCTGCGCCATGCACGCCGCAAGGACTGTGAGAAGAGCTAGGGACTTGACCATCTCCATGGACGTCAAAATGCAGAGCTACTATAGATGATGCGAACGAGGGCAAAGGAGGTGTACTGGTTTAGTCCGTAAGATGTGAGATGCATGGCGTTGAGCAAGCCGGTGCTTATATAGAGGATTAATGGTAGTTACAAGGTACGGTGGTCTTCCGTTGCATGATCAGTCGGAGGTCGCGATCAGAACACGGGAAAATCCGTGTTCCATCTCTGCACATGCATCGGCTTCCAAAGCTCCAAAGCCCTCTCTGACTTTGTCGTCGAAACTAATCATAGGTGCAGTGCAGGCCTCGATTAAAAATCTCACGTGTTGATTACATAATTAGTGCAGAGTTTAGTTAGCTACTACTACCTTCTGCCGCCATGGACTGTCAATTAACCAACTGAAGCTGGTTCCACATTAGTTGAAACCCTGTTCTGCGCATGTTCTGTGGTTATGAAGTATCCCGTTCATTTGAAAAGTGGGTGTAGATTCATTCAGAACAAAAACAACATTAGTATTACGATCCTGGTTATCCAGTGAGATTTACAAATCAGCATTTCTATTTGATCTTACTTTTCACAAGTCCTATCTCTTGATTTGTCGGCTTATATTGCAGTTCGAGTTAATTAATTCAACCATATCTATGAAAAAAATGAAAGAACAACAAAACAAACTTCAAACACTAACTCCTGTATCAAACACATGGATTTTCATGCAAAATTCCTCTGCGAGGATGTCGATCCAGCACTAATTTTTCTTGTTAATTTGGGCTCAAGTAGATAGAGAACAGGCACGAAATGATCAGCACTGGCTTGAGCAACAAGATACGTACACTCTTTAGTACTTCTAATTCCAAACAGTACTTTCTAGTTAATTACATATATATAATGCATATGCACTTCATTTGGTATAATATACACTGAAAAGTAAGCCTTTGTGATTAGTAGTACGGCATACATCCAACGATCCATAAATAAAAGCATTGACTTGCACATAGCAACGGTTGATATATTCTGATATTCACCAACCTATATTCTTCTCCTTTTGTTCATTCCAAATTATCGACAGACACACCTAACTCATCATTCTCTTCAATCAATCTAAACTGCCTTAGCTGAATTTCGGTAGATAGTACATCACTGAACCAACCAAAATTAATTAAACATTCATATTTTCAAACATGATTTATGGATGGAATAATGAGTTAAAGCCTAAGAATTATGACACCGAATGTCTCACGCACGCTCTGATGTGCATGGGGTCCTTAGAAACCGGTATCTATGTACGACACTTCCTCAACGTGTAAAGTAACTAAAACTTAATTGAACACTTGCTTAAAAGTTTTAGAATGGTTTATTACTGATAAAGGTATTGTATTTATTTAGAAAAATGTTATATAATACTTATTTTAACAGGTAGCTCCAATTCTTTCCATCTAATAAATGTAATACCTCAAATATGAAATACAAATTATTTTACACTTGGTGTGAAAAAGAATTAGGGTGCAGTGTAAAATGACCACCATTTACAAGAACTGCTGAACTCAGGAGGATAATAAGTTTGTTGCGTTGACTATAGCTTGGATTATATCAGGGGTAAATATGCACAAAAAAAAAGAGCAGTAAAGGTGCGTTGGAGTTTGAAAGGACTTGTATTTGGTGAATTTTGGGGAACAAAATACGGACTTAAAATTTCCAACTGGGGGAGAAGGCCATTGATCATAATGAGTAAAAATCAGAAACAAGCAGATACATTGAAAAATACTCCAATGCTAGCATTTTGCAAAAGATGTTTTTTGATTAGTCATGGAATCAGGTACTACATCAGTAGTTGCAATATACTCCCCCGTTCTTAATTTGATGTCACCGTTGACTTTTACAATCAACTTTGACCATTTGTTTTATTAAAAAAATTTGCTTGAATGTGGAAAATTTTAAGTTGTGATTCAAATAACTCTATATGGCAGAACCGCCCCAAAACACTGGACGGCTCGTCTAGGATCGATATCGGGTGGTATTGAGCAACAACACCCTAATAGTACAACACGAGTGATAATATAAAATAGGAAACTGATTAAGTCTTACATTAACATTCAAGTAGTCTTAACAGAGATAAGTTTTAAAACAGAGTTTTAAACATAACAGAAGTGACATAGAAGAGATATGACGGTTTCGTACTATGAAACATATCTTGCCCTAAGATATGCTTCACTCTTCGCGACTGAAGTTCGGTGAGGAGGGAACCGGTTTACAGGACCAGTTCGCAGGAGCTTCACCTTCCCACACTCCTTGGCCGCAGCAGCTACACCAACTACCTGCAGAGAGAACTAAACACAACAAAAAGGGGAAACAACAAACCGTGAGTACTAATTACTCAGCAAGTCTTACCCGTCAAAAATGGCCAACTACAGCCGACTCCTAAGCATAAGAAGCTGACTCAAGGGATGGCCATTTGCATAAAACATAGCTTTAACGTGGATCCTTACTTTCAACTTTTAGCGATAAGTTAAGTTCACGAAATGTAAATTTAATTTGCACTATAGACTATAACAGACATGGTTACCAAGCAATTTTCTATAACTAAGCAAACAAATCATATTATCATTATTATTAGTCCAGTTGTTACTACGACATGACGTAATGAACAAGTGGTACTCGTTACTGTGAGGAGCAGCGATTATAATCGATTTACACCGGCTGAGAAAAATCCGAAGTACACGACACGTACGCGCTTCTCGAAAGCCGCACGTGGCAACCTTTCACAACAGTACCATAGGGTCGGTCCGACGCGCACCTCTCCTAAGCACATGGTCCTCCATACGATCACCGCGCCGGGTGCATCCATAATTAGATCCAAGGCTTTTCTCTACTCCTCGCCGAAAGAGAGGTATGGTTACGTCCAACCGCTACGGTATCGAGCTACATCAATTTCCTGGGTCCCATGTCCCTAGTATGCCTTCGGTACAGTTCAAACTTGTTCAACAGGGTCACACTCGAATCGGTCCTTAACCGACACAGACGAGGCTGCCACCGCGAAGGCCCAACCTTCTCAATCCCTCCTATACTTTATCCCCGCCCGGTCTCAGGTTTATTCAAGTGTGGAATAAAGTCTAACCTATAATCTCACGAGTGAGGTTTCTCATTCACTCGACTTCTACCGTTGATTAGATCTCATAGCCTAGCTCTACATCGAGTTACCTGTATCAATATATACTCAATAGGGGTAATTGGTACTATTATGCATTCTAGGGTTCCAAACAACTCTGACACTTAATGCACAGTACAGCTAAACAATACATAGTGATAAAACAAAAAATTAAAACAGGGTTAATGCACCGGGGCTTGCCTTCGGTTTGCTACGAGTTAGCACAAACAAGAGAAAGGTCTTCCGCGATGGACGACTCCGGAGCGATCAGCACTAGATCTTGGTCTCCCACGACGCTTCCTAAATGTGTGAAGTGATATGCGAGTGCGATTAGTTATGCATCTAATAACATTTAATATTTTTACTTGTCATCACATGTGACAAGAATGCTCACATGCTATGATATGCTCATAAATACATGTGGCAAGGAGGAATATGCGATGATATGACAAGAAGAGTATGATGATGATTTCATGAAAAGGAACTTTTTTTAGACCAAAGTGCTGCTGGGATTTTTATGAAAAGATTTCTAAAATGAATTTCTATATTACACTAAATAGTTTATAATATGGAAAATAAATTTTAAATTTTCTTAATATGGTTTTTGAAGGCATAATTCGCAAATTTAGTTGCTCAAAATATTATCAAGGCTATAAACAAATTTATGGACTAATTTTATAATATGAATTTCTAATGAATTAATTCGTATCTAAGAGTAATAAATTATTTATAAATAATATATATAAATGTATAAATTCTAAATAACTCTAAGATGACATATATTAATTAGTAGAACATAATTATGCATTTCTAACATTTTTAATATGCATGAAAAATGATGACATGCATGTATGTGCAATGCACTTTGTTTAATTTTTTAGACTTAATTCTAATGCATAAAATGCAACTTTGGAAGTTTTAAAATGTTCTACATGATGAGAGGATTCCAACGGTATATTATTTGTAATTTTTAGAGCTAAGATGAATTTTCTACGATTTTTGGAAGATAATACAAATTTCTAGACAATTAACATTTGATTTCGCTAATACTTAAAATTTCGGCCGGGTGGGCCGAGCCACGATGGCCCATTCGGCAGGCCGCAAAGCTCTGGCCTGCTTGGAGCAGGCCAGTTCTGTGGGCCGCACGGCCAAGGCGGAGCCCTGGGAGCTTGGCTCCCAGGCGTGCTTGCGCGCGACGCGCATGTCGTGTGGAGCGTCGGCTCACCGGCCAGCGGCGATGCGCTCACCGGGGCTGCTCGCTGGCGACTAAAACAAGGTGGAGACAACACTAAAAGGATCACCGCGGCCGAGGGTGCTCGCTGAGGGGGTCGACGCGGTGGAGGTCTCACCGGAATCGGCTGGCGACGGAGAGGTGGCCCTGAGTGTGCTCCGGCGAGGTCGGGTGGTCGACTTGGTGCACTAAATCCGCACCCGATTGCTCCTATGGCTTCACGGAAGCAAGTAGAATCCCGGCGCAGGGGTTGTCGTCAACGGAAAAAGCCCGAGAGTAGAGCTCGACGATGGGGTGGCGCGGGTTACACGGCCGGTCGACGTCGAGCTCCAAAGTTCTGTGAAAAAGCTCTTTGATTCGGTCGATGGGCACGGTTAGAAGGTGAGGCGGGGTAGCAAGTACCTGATTGACAGAGAGGAGGAAAGATTCTCACTCGGGGCATGCCGAATTTGCAGGAGGCCGTCCGGCGATGTCGAGCTTCCCAAAACTTGGGGAAAGTTGAAATCGATGCGGTGCTCTGGGAGAGAATGGGGTTTGGGGCCAGGGATAACAGGAGAGTGCCGGCGCCACTCCCTGTCACGGATTGGAGGTCGGAGACGGCTTGGCCAGAGTGCTCTGCGGTGGCGTCGATGAGAGCGATGGCGGCCGGAGGTGGAAGAGAGAATGATGGAGGAGTAAGGAGAAAATGGAATGCGGCCAGGGAGGCTTGGACACGAGGCTACCTCCGTGTCCAGCGCGAGGGCGCTTCCCCAGTTCGTGGCGAGCATGCAGCGAGGAGGATCGCGAGGCGCGGACGCGTGGAGAGCGCGCTGGACGCGTGCGGTTGGAGAGGAGAAGGAAAGAGAGATGGCGGGCTGACAGGCGGGCCCCGCGTCCCTTTTTCTTTTTCTGAATTTTTTCTGGATTTTCAGCGCTGCTTTCTGTTTTAACCCGAAAGCATGACTTTCCGAGCTAAAAAATTTCTGAAATTTGGTAGGCTGGTAGTTCTTTTGAAAAGGAACAACTTTTATTTTGGGTATAAGTTCAAAATTGAAATAAATAAAATGATATTAAATTTTGAAGACAGGTTAGCTTTTAAAGGAAAATAAACTATTTGAGCTTTTAAACCTCAAATTAAAATTTTCCAAAAACTTCAAAGATTCAAGTGGTTGCAATAAATTTCAAGAGGGAGTTTCGTTTCACAATATTTCATTAAAATTTTGAGCTCATATTTTTGAATTTCAAATTTAAATTTGGAGCTAAATTGAAACTGGGTTTGAATTTCTTCGAGCTCGGATTTTTCGGGAATTTTCGAATTCGAATGAAGTGTCTCATTACTCAGAAACACGAAGTGTTACACTCTAATGATAAATCAAATTATATAAAAATATATAAAATTTATCAAAATTTTTTAAATAAGACAAATGATCAAAATTGAATTTAAAAGTCAACGACGACAACAATTAAAAAACGAAGGGAGTATATTAGTACGATGAAATGCAGTCCAAACCAACATCACAACCATACGAAGGGTGCAGCTTCAAAGCATTGACCTGCACACCGCAATCGCAATGCATGATTCACCAACCGAATTCTTCCAAGTTTTCTTCATTCTGCAGAATGATCATGATGAAGTGTCCAACTAACTCATCATCTTCTCCACCCAATCGAAATTAATTAGCTTAACTGAAATTTTCAATAGACTGTGGGTTATGGAGGTACAGGTCAACTAAATTACGCGTTTAGCAATGCTGTTATACCAGTTAGAACAAAGCATTATTTGCAGCATCCGATTGTTAGAATGTGGTTTGCGTGTGGACGTGATCAAAACAGAGCCAACTGATTCTCACTGGGTTTGGTAAGGAATATTTGCTGGGATTTTTATGGGAGGGAGAGCAAGGAGTTGCAGGCCCGGGAACCAAATCATTAGGTCGTACAAGTCAAGGCCTAGAGGTTACGGACATGTGCTCATGTGCCTAGTGTCGTTACAAAAGGGGTCCCTGACACGTTACTGATGGTGCAGACCCACCTGTCAGCGACGGCGTCCCTCTTATATTTAAAGGAAATTTGTCTGTGAGACACTGCACTTGCGCCAGTTGTTATAAAACGCATTGTCTGTTTCAATTTCATCCGTAGAACACTGTAATTTCGGATATTTATCGCCGAGACACTAAAAGGAATATTTTACGCCCGTAGGACACTGCAATTTCGAGTTAAAAGGTCGCGGACAAGGCTGACGAGCGCGTCGCACAGTCCACACGTCGCTCGATGGTCAGGAGGAGATCAGGGGCAGGGTCGTTATTTTGCCGTGGAATATTTCCGGAATATTTGATTCAGTGTTCTGGGTACAAATATCTGAAATTACAGTGTCCTACAGACAAAATTAAAACGGGCTGCTTGGTACAAACCAAGCAGCACAATTAAGATGTCTTAGAGACAAATCTCCCTATATTTAACGTCAGAGGAACCGTTTTCGGTGTGGACAGCAACAATCACTTAACCGCACACTTGTATATTTTAATCTTTTACATAATTAAATTTTCAACTACATTGTTCTTCCAATCATACAGAGGCACATGCTCGATTGATTTAGAGGTACCTAATGGGGCATGCATAATCATCATGAGGCGTCCCCTAATCCACCCCAAACCCTAGTCAGCTGATCAATCGGTTCGATCGATATTAGTAATAAATTATGCACCGGACCAAATGCAGCGCTTCCATGGAACGTGTTACGGCAAGACAATTCAACTCGTTAAGCCGTTCCAACGATCACCAACGAACAAAGAAAGTCTAAGGCCCTCTCCATGATCAGCTGCTGGAGCTGCATGCATGTGCTTCCAGTTCGCACCGTGCCTGCATTACGCGTTCGCTGACATGACAACGAGATGATTAGTCTCTCGGCTCGATCCAGCTCCTATTTAAGCATGCGGATCCCAGAAGGTCACCCATCACAATCGCAACTGTTCATTTATTGGATTACTACTCGGCAAGGCAGTCGATCTGCTCCTGTTCTGAGTTCAATTCCGTGGTACGTGCCCGAGCTCGCAGCTAGATCGTGTCGGTCATGGCGGCAAGGGCGCTGATCGTGTTGACTATTCTGGCGGCGAGCGTCGCGGCCGGCTCCGCGCAGTGGACATCTGCGACGGCGACGTTCTACGGCGGGAAAGACGAGTCCGGAACCATGGGCGGCATGTGCGGGTACGGCAACCTTTACAACGCCGGGTACGGCGTCAACAACGCGGCGCTGAGCTCGGTGCTGTTCAACGACGGCGCGTCGTGCGGGCAGTGCTACACCATCAAGTGCGACACCAGCAAGTCCACCTGGTGAAAGCCCGGGTACTCCGTCACCGTCACGGCCACCAACCTGTGCCCGGCCAACTGGGCGCTCCCCAGCAACGACGGCGGCTGGTGCAACCCACCGCGGCCGCACTTCGACATGTCGCAGCCGGCGTGGGAGACCATCGGCGTCTACAGCGCCGGAATCGTGCCGGTGCTCTACCAGCGGGTCCAGTGCTCGCGCAGCGGCGGCGTCCGGTTCACCGCCGCTGGGTTCAACTACTTCGAGCTCGTCAACATCAAGAACCTCGCCGGCAGCGGCTCCGTGGCCGCCGCATGGATCAAGGGCACTAACACGGGATGGATCCCGATGTCTAGGAACTGGGGTGCCAACTGGCAGTCGCTGGCTGGACTCGCCGGCCAGCAGCTCAGCTTCGCCGTGACAAGCACTGGTGGGCAGTACATTGAATTCCTTCGAGACCAAGACGAATTTCAACTACTGACGGATATAGTTCATTACCGATGGCAGTTGCGCCGACGGATATAGCTCGCGGTTTTGACGAAGCTGGAGCAATGCGCACCGAGGCCATGGCTCCATGGCTATGATTGTTGTCCTGTCCATAACTCAATTATTTGCATTCACCTTTTCTTTTTGTAGTAGGTTACATTTGTGTAAATCTTTTGATGTTACTGCTATTACAGAATCAAGATTCTGTCCGTTTACATTATTGTTCTCACTCAGCTTGTTGCTGAAATTTGTAACAAGCGGGACGTGAAATTTGCAAATCAAGGTTCTGTAAAGTTCATTTACATTATTGTTCGCACTCAACTTGGCAGCACTCTACGTACGAAATGGAACAGCCCCTTAGAAATGTACAGGCTGCAACAACGAATGTTGTATTTTGTAAAAGATATTTGCAATCAACTTTTTTTGAACTTCGGCTTCGTACATTCCCTTGGGATCGAAGTAGCGGCTGGAATTTCTTTCTATTATCTAAAAAATGATTTTCTAATTTAGTCTCTGAACAAACCACATCTATTGTTCGTAAAAAATGATTTTCCGCGTTTCTGAGGTAAGAAGAAAATATTTATTCACAATAATCATAAAACTCTCTGAAGTTCCGAATGTAACACCCTCAAAATACTACACTTTTCTCCTTTTATTATTATTAAAGGAAAAACCTCACATAATGAGTAAATCCCAAAATGCAAAATTTCAAAGAATTAAAAATTTGTATCCTGACAAGTGCTTGAGTTGAAGTTCTCTTTTCGGATTTATCAAAATTTATTTGAATTTATTGGAATTTATTCGAATTGGAGTTTTGATTTACTTTCAAATTAAATGCCAAAACTCCTTTGCACGGGCCGCCATTTTTTTTTGGGCACAACTTCCCCAACACCACCCCACCAGCCGGGCCGCGCACCCCCCCTTGGCCCACCTGGCCGCGCGCACGACCCATTCGGCGGCAGCCGGCCCAGCAAGAGGAATCCCCTTCTTCCCCGAGCCGCCGCCGCGTCCAGGGTGCGCCGCGCCGCTCCACCGCACATGGGCACGCCTGGCACGACCAAGCTCGACGTCACGCCTCCCCCATCCCGCACAGGACCCGTCTCGCCGCGTCACTTCAATCGGACCGCCGACGTCACCCCGCCCTCGTCTCGTCACCGTCGCTCGACCGAGCCCCGTCGACGCCGAGGCTCCGCCCATGCGGCCTGCCCCGGGCGTCACCTACAGTGCCAAGCCCGACGTCATGCCCCCGTCCCGCACAGGAACGCCTGCGCCCCTGCCGGACTTAATGCGGCCACCTACGCCTCACCGGCCACTGCCGCGCTCCGCTTTACCGACCATCTCGCCGCCTATAAATGGACCCCCCCCCCGGCTCACTCTCGACCTCACCGCGCTCGCACTGCTGCTCGAAGGTAGCCACCCGCTCTCCAGCCACCCAATTTCGAGACAAAGCCACATTCTTCCTCACCTCCGGCCGTCGCCACCCGCGTTCGATTTCGTGCCGCCGCAAGCTATTCCTGCTGTCTAGTCACCTTTTCACCACCCCTAGCCTGCCACAAACCTGCACGACCGGTCGGCTCGGCCCCGCCGGCTTCCTCGGAGTCCGGCACCGAGCGCCGCCGCGTGAAGCCGCTCGAGCACGCCGCCGGCTGCCATTGGGCACATGCTGGCCGGATAAACCACACCCGGACACTCATCGCCCGCCTCTACAGCTCACGGCACCCACAAACCGGGCCCGAGCGCGCTCAATGCAAGTTGGCGTAGCGCCGCCACCGTGTGCATTGTCGGCGCGCCGTCCCGGCCGAACGGCTCTGTCGCAGGCGACGACAACAACACCGGAGGTCTCAGCACCCCCAAAAGGGGCCTGGCCGTCTCCCGGCGCCGGCCGGCCGCATGCCAGCCCATGAAAAAAAATAGCGGGCTAAGCCATTTAGCGGATGATACTAAAAAAAACTAATAGCGGGAGCTATAACGGAATATAGCGGGGTATAACGGGCTATAGCGACTAATTTATAATAGCGAAGCTGTCAAAAAATCAGCTATAACAGGCTATAGTGAAAGCTATAGCCGGCTATTTGTTTCCTGGACGCAAGCGCGTGCACGCAGATGGGGAGCGCCGCTGACCGGTGGGCCGCAGGCCCACGCAACAGCCACCACCTGGCCACGGCCACCGGAGGGTGGACACGGTCCATTGGACTGCACACGCCCTGAGCCCCCCTACACTCGGTCCATGTGGACCAGGGGCACATGCACCCACGGCCCGGTCCAAGGTTCACAAAACCCTACCCGTAGACCCACACAGTGGCACTGCCCCAACTGTCAGCCACCCGCCACACACGGCGACTGGCCAGTGGGTCACGGTCCCACCTGTCGGCCACACGGCCAAAATGCTACGGCCACCCCACTAGTGTACACAGATTTATTCCTAGGCCGTTTTAACTCCAAATAAACTCCCAGAAAATCCCCATTTTGCAAATACAACCCTACACGACAGAAACCCACCTAGCAAGGCCTTTTTTGCCTACCACAAAATTTCACAAAGGCCCTCCACATATTAAAATATTACAAAAAGGCCCTCACACTATGTTAGTCACCATTTTCACATACCACCTCCGTTCACTGAGGTTTTTGCACCGTTAGAATCGTAAATCCGAACCCTACCTTTCAAAACCACCCAACACTCCGAGACTTTCTATTTATTTTGATGTTTATTCGATTCTTGTTTTATGTATCTTTTCCGTATAGATTTATTTTGTCGTTTTCCCGTGTAGACGACAAGGCGCTTGGAGATGAAGAAGCCAACGACCCAAAGTACGAGGAAGAACCCGAGGACACCTTCGACGGCAAGTTCTAATCTCTTGATCATTTTGCACCTAGATTTTTGCTGTGCACCTATAGGACCCGTATACTTGCATAATTATAGATATATTTTAACACTTCGTGTTTACAAATAATAACGTGCTCCAATTGAATTCATAATTCCCGAAAATCTGAGCCCAAAAGTGCTAAAATAATTCTAGTGACATTTCCAGTTTCAAAGCAAAAATTTAAATTACAAAATTTAAGTTCAAAATTTTTCAGCGAAACATTGTGAGCCAAAAAATTTCTTTGGAAAGGTATTGAGAAGACTTGAATTTTTGAAATTTTTGGGAAATTTTGTTTGAGGTTTAAAAGTCCCAAATAATTTATTTTCTTTTAAAAGATGAACTGTCTTAAAAATTAAATATCATTTTATTTATTTCGATTTTGAACTTATGCCCAAAATAAAAACTGTTCCTTTTCAAAATATCTACCAGCGTACTAAATTTCAGAATTTTAGCAGCTCGGAAAGAGTGCATTTCGGGTCAAAACAGAAAGGTGCACTGAAAATCCGAGAAAAATGGAAAAAAGAAAAAAAGGACGCGGGGCCCACCTGTGTGCCAGTATCTCACTTTCTCCTCCCCTTCCAACCGCGCGCGTCCAGCGCGCCTCCCACGCGCCCGCGCCTCGTGCTCCCCCTCGCTGCATGCACGCCACGAACTGGGGACGTGCCCCCGCGCTGGACACGGCGATGACCTCGTGTCCAAGCCTCCCCGGCCGCATTCCATTTTTCCCCTTTCCTTCTCTCTCTCGCGCGGTCACTGGCACACTTCACCTCCGCCGAGCTCGCCGCTGCCGAGAGCCATCTCTGAGCTATCTCCAGCCATCGATCCGCAGCGAAGAGCTTAGCCCCCACTCGTTTGAGCTCGTCACCACCTCGGCTCGTTCCCTCCTCCACCGGTCTCGCCGGATTTCGGTTTTTCCCCCAAAAAATCGAGCTCTTTAAGCCGCCGTGTCGAGCTGACCAATTTCCTGAACTCCGGTGAGCCTCGCCACGTCTCCTTCGCTCTCTGACCTTCTCCAACACCTGAAAATTCCTCCTAAGTCTTTGATCGGACTTTCGTGGCCGGATTCGCAGGGATTTCAAGTTTCCCTCGCCGTCGGCCTCTGGACCGCGCGACCTCGCCGTGGACGCCCCCTCTCCGCTCGTCCTCCACAACGACAACCTCCGTGCCAGCCTTCTTCTCTCTGCGGCAAAGCTCTACGAGCAAGTCCTTTGAGATTTCCACCACCGTGCCGCCTCCTACGCGCCACCGAAGTTCCGCCCGAGCCGCTCGTTGCCGTCGTGCTTCTCCGGTGAGTTCCCCACGCCGGTGACCACCCCGCTGGACTCCCTTGTTGACGGCGACCATGGCGGAGCAAAATTTTGGCCGCGAACGCCACCGGCTAGCCTCCTCCGGCGAGGCGCAACCGCGCGCCGGCGAGCACGCCATGGCCGAGCTCGGCCGGATCGGCCAGCCACCGGAT
>BCLF01000108.1:360844-385127 GCA_001602275.1 Zoysia japonica | reverse complement strand
CGAGGCGCAACCGCGCGCCGGCGAGCACGCCATGGCCGAGCTCGGCCGGATCGGCCAGCCACCGGATCCCGTGCGGCCGCTGTTTCCAGCGCGCTTCCGTGCGGCTGCGACCATAGGCCGACACGTGGCGCACGGTGGAGAATAATCCTGGAAATTATTTATTCTTGTGCCGAAAGTTGTAAAAACTTGCAAAAATCATAGAAAATTCATATGAACTCCAAAAATTACAAATAATATACCGTTGGAATCCCCTCATCATGTAGAATAATTTTTGAACTTCCAAAGTTGTACTTTCTGCATTATAATTAATTCTAAAAATTAAACAAATTGCATTGCACATACATTCATATCACCATTTTTCATGCATATTAAAAATGTGAAAAATGCATAATTATGTTCTACTAATTAATATATGTCATCTTAGAGTTATTTAGAATTTATACACTTATATATTATTTATAAATAAATTTATTACTCCTAGATACGAATTAATTTCTTAGAAATTCATAATATTGCAATAAAGTATAAAATTTGTCCAGAAATTAGTTTATAGCTTTGTTAATATTTTGAGCAACTAAATTTGTGATTCATGCCTTCAAGAACCATATTAAGAAAATTTAGAAGTAATCTTCCCTATTATAAACTATTTAGTATAGTATTGGAATTCATTTTAGAAATCTTTTCATATAAATCCCAGCAACACATTGGTCTAATAAAGTCCCTTTTCATGAAAACATCATCGTACTCTTCTTGTCATATCATCGTATATTCATCCTTGTCATATGCATTCAAGAGCATATCATCGCATGTGAGCATCATTGTCACATGCGATGACGAGTAAAAATAATCTATGTCATTAGATGCATAACTAATCGCACTCGCACATCATTTGACACATTTAGAAAACATCGCGGAAGACCATGACCTAGCGCTGATCGCTCCAGAGTCGTTCGTTGCTGAAGACCTTCCTCTTGTTTGTGCTAAAACTCAACAAACTAAAGGCAAGCCCCGGTGCATTAATCTTTTTTAAAATTTTTTGTTTTATCACTATGTATTGTATAGCTAATGTACTGTGCATTAAGTTGTAAGATGTTGTTTGGAACCCTAAAATGCATGATAGTGCAATTATCCCTATTGAGTTTGGGGACGGTTATGCCACAGCATCGTATCAGAGCTAGATCGGGGTTAGTACAACTAAAAATGAGTTATTTTCAAAATTTTCACAACGGTATAGTGTTAGTTAGTTAGCCCAGCTAAGGATTATGTTAGTTGAGTCGTCAGGTGGCATGCTAACCCTCCTTTTAGCTTTTTGTTGTTTAATTTTCTCGCAACGACAGCTATGCTCAGGTAAGAAGGTAAGGTACGCACTCGAATGCGGTGAAAAGTCGAGGGCTCATCCATACGAGGTTCAGAGGTATGGAGTGTCCGTACAGCGATCAGTACGGGAAGTGAATATGTTCTTTGGAACATATGAAACATTTGCCGTCTAATGGAGAGTGCGGCCATTCGCCACCTAATGGTAAGCGTGGACATCTTGCCGTGTGATGTGAACCACGGTCATGTCTCTCAAGACGTGGCTTACTTGAGGACGCCCCGTATGGCAATGATATGGGACGTAATTTTTCTTTTTGTATTTGTCTGCCTGTGGTTGCTTGATCCGTTTTCTGCAGGTATGCTAACTTCGTAGTAGTGCATGTAGAAAGCGACTAACTGAGTTTAGGAGACCGAGTTTGCCACTGCGGTCGCATATGGTCACTATATTAGACCATTTCTTTTTATTTTGGTAAGGACGTAGGGTTGACATATTGTTTGCATTGCATAAAAGTTAAAACACAACTCGTCTAAATTATCCTCTAAAAATGAAAGTCTGGACCTCCATGTTTGGGTCTGAGCTATCTTTCCATTCGTTTCCTTGACCCAAAATTCTCCAAGCTTCCGTACCAAATTGGTTCTACTCATAGTTACTTCCGTTTTCAGCTTCTGCTGGCCGCTTCAAAAATTCATATCTTCTGATCTGTTACTCATATGAGGACAAGTAAATATGCATTAGAAATCTATGAAAGTCCTCTACGACTTTATTATTCAACTCCAGTTCTGATTCGGCCTCAATCAGCACTAGAAATCATTTCTGTGACGGCTGTCAGTCCGGGACAGAATTGGGCGTTGTGCTGTTTTTGGTCATATTTAGCATACAAGCTACCGTGTCAAGCTAATTTATCACTTGTATGCTAACCGTAATTCAAGTGTAAAGTAAGGAACATCGTTGGTGGTCTGAGGGAATGTTTATACTCTTGTTTTAATGTTCTCTCCGTTTACGACTTCTGTCGAGTTCTTTACTAACAGTGTGTGGACTTGTATTGCAGAATGGTGGGTACTCGTAGCATGGCTGAGATCTATGAGGGGCAATCCTCTTAGCAAGGGGCATCTCAGCAAGGAGCACCTCCGCAAGTGCCTCCACCAGCACCACCTCAAGTGACCATCGAGCAATTGATAGCCACTCAAAATGAGCTGATGCGAATGCTGGTCCGGAACCAAGGCATGGGTGGAAGCAACCATCAAGCAGGTAAACAGCCTCAGCAAGTGACCTTCTCAGAGTTCTTGACAACTCATCCACCGGTATTTGCTGATGCTGCTGATTCTCTGGATGCGGATGATTGGCTTCGCACCAGCCAGTCCAAGTTTGGACTTATCCGATGTATTGAGCACCAGAAGACTCTTTTTGCTGCTCAACAACTTTATGGTCCTGCTGGAGCCTGATGGGCCAGTTATGAAGCTACACTGCCCGTCGATCATCAAGTTGAGTGGGCCGAGTTTCGTGCTGCATTCCGAGCACATCATATTCTTGAGGGTCTCATGAATCGCATGCTACAAGAGTTCCTCAATCTCCAACAGGGTCAGGATACCGTGCATGAGTACTCTCGCAAGTTCAATTACGTCGCTCGGTACACCTCTCATCATGCACATACTGACCAAAAGAAGAAAGAGTTTCAAGAGAGGCCTAAGTACAAAGCTCCGTGATCGCCTAGCACTCTACAACCAAGGTACTTTCAGTGATTTGATGAGTGCGGCTATCACTTAAGAGGACACCATACGCACTCACCAAGAGAAGAAAAAGAAGAAGAGGGCAACGGTTGGTTCTTCTAGCCAAGCTTCTTCAAAGTATCATCTTGCTGTCACTTCTCCTATGGGTTCGAGGTTCCGAGCTACAGTGCCGCAAGGGGGAAGCTTTCGTCCTCCATCCTTTCAGCAATGCAAGGGTCTTAATGCTCCACCTCAGCAGCATACTTATGGGTGTAGACCTCCCCTGTAGCAAGCTTCACAAGTGGCAAGTCCAAATTCTTATCCTTGCTACAACTGTGGCACGACTGGCCATTTTGCAAAAGATTGTCGCCAGACTAGGCAGCAACCAAACCGCAACAGTATTGCCCATCCTCAAGCTGCCAATCGAGCTCCTCAGCAGAAGAATAATGCACACAAGACTGGTCAAGTCAATTACACTTCTCTTGTTGAACTTCCAGAAAACAAAGAAGTACTTGCGTGTTTGTTTTCCATACATGACTATTCTATGTTAGTACTTTTTTTTATTCTAGTGCCACACACAATTTTATAAGTCTGGCGTGTGTGGAAAGGTGTCATCTAACCACCGCCCCCATGAGGACACCCTATGTTATTATCTCTCCGGGTGAAAGAATAATTGCAACACATGAAACCCGTTTCACACCTATTAACCTGGGAGGAAAAATCTATAGATCCTCATTTATAATCTTGAAGGGTCAAGAGATAGATATTATTTATGGAATGAGTTGGATGATAGATCATAGCGCAATCGTTCATATAGCTCCTCAGGAGGTTCACTTGAGTTCATCTCTTCGTGGTCCAATGATCCTCAAATTGTCCTCTCCCAAACATACCACATATTTGCTCTACCATGTAACCGGTCAACGTTTGGAGAATATTCCTATAGTATGTGAATATCCGGATGTCTTCCCCGAAGATTTGCTGGGTATGCCTCCTGACCGAGATGTAGAATTTCAGATTGACCTCCAACCTGGAACTGCTCCTATCTCCGAAGGCCGTATAAGATGGCTCCGAATGAGTTGACTAAATTGAAGGTCCAGTTGAAAGAGCTTATGGACAAGGGCTTCATTCATCCTAGCTCATCTCCATGGGGATGTCCTGCTCTTTTTGTGAAGAAAAAAGACGAGTCTCTGAGGCTATGTGTGGATTATCGACCGTTAAATGCGGTCACCATCAAGAACAAGTATCCACTGCCTCGCATTGATATCTTATTTGTTCAATTGGTTGGTGCCAAGGTTTTTTCAAGATTGATCTTGGTTCTGGCTATCACCAAATTAAAATCCGTGCCGAAGACATACCAAAAACTGCTTTCTCTACAAGGTACGGTCTATATGAATACCTTGTTATGTCTTTTGGACTAACAAGTGCTCCTGCTTATTTCATGTATTTGATGAACTCGGTATTCATGCCAGAGCTGGACAAATTTGTGGTGGTATTCATTGATAATATTCTCATATACTCTAAGTCTGAAGAAGAGCATATTGAACATCTTCGCATCGTACTTCAACGACTGAGAGATCATAAATTGTATGTCAAATTCAGCAAGTGCGAGTTTTGGTTGAAAGAAGTGCCTTTCATTGGTCATGTTGTATCCGCGGAAGGCATTGCCGTGGATCCAAGCAAAGTGCAAGACGTGCTGAATTAGAAACCTCCTACATCGGTCACTGAAGTCCGTAGCTTTCTTGGACTTGCCGGATATTAGCGGAGGTTCATTCCTAACTTCTCTAAGATCACCAAGCCAATGACCGAGCTATTAAAGAAAGGCGTCAAGTTTGATTGAGATAGTGCTTGTGAAGAAGCGTTCCAAATTCTTAAGAAGCACTTAACCACCGCACCTGTTTTGGCTCAACCCGACATCACCAAACCCTTCGATGTGTACTGTGATGCTTCTGGTACAGGTCTTGGATGCGTCTTGATGCAAGAAGGCCGTGTGATTGCTTACACTTCAAGACAACTTCAACGGCATGAACAAAATTATCCTACTCAAGATCTAGAATTAGCATCTGTGGTTCTAGCCTTGAACATATGGAGACACTACCTCCTTGGGAATCTTGTGCATCTTTGCACTGATCACAAGAGTTTGAAATATATCTTCACTCAGCAAGATCTGAATATGAGGCAGAGAAGATGGCTAGAACTTATCAAAGATTATGAGTTAGAGATCCACTATCATCCTGACAAAGCCAATGTAGTTGTCGATGCCTTGAGTCGCAAATCTTACTGTCACAACTGTCGAGTTTCAGCAATGTTATCTTCCCTTGAAGCAGAACCAAGCGTCAGAGTTCTACCTCATGGGGCTCTGTATAATCTTGCTCTTGTTCCGACTCTTAGGGAAGAGATAATTGAGGCTCAACGAAAAGATGCTGGTATACTGCATATCAAAGAGAGACTCAGGAATGAAGAATCAACGCCATTTAAGGCGGATGACGAGGGTACCTTATGGTTCAAAAATCGTATTGTGGTACCAAAAAATCATGAGCTGTGTAAGAAGATCATGGATGAGGCTCACATGTCCAAATACTCCATTCATCCTGAGGGTAATAAGATGTACCATGATCTCCGACAGAAGTTTTGGTGGATGAGAGTGAAGAGAGAAATTGCCAGATATGTGTCCGAGTGTGACACTTGGTGGAAAGTTAAAGCGGATCATCTATGCTCAGCGGGTCCTCTACAACCTATTGGAAGTGGGAAGACATAAGCATGGACTTCATTGTGGGACTACCATTTACCACCAAGAAACATAACTCCATATGGGTCATTGTGGATCGGTTAACCAAATCCGCTCATTTTATTGCGGTGCATAATTATTACAATGCCAAGAAGTATGCCGAGTTGTATATCTCTCGTATTCTTTATCTGCATGGAGTACCCAAGACTATTGTGTCAGATAGGGGAAGCTCGTTTGTCTCTCGCTTTTGGGAACAACTGCATGTTAGCTTGGGTACCAAGCTAATTCGAAGCTCTGCTTATCATCCGCAAACCGATGGTCAAACCGAGCGTGTCAATCAAATCTTGGAAGACATGCTTCGGTCATGTGTTCTCACAAGTGGCAAGAATTGGGATGAATACTTGTCATTTGCAGAGTTTTACTACAATAATAGCTTTCAAGAGAGCATAAAAATGTCACCTTTTGAAGCTCTATACGGTCGCTCATGTCGAACTCCCTTGAATTGGTCTGAAACTGGGGAACAAGTGAATTTCGGATCTGATTTAGTAGCTCAAACTAAAGAGAAAGTTCGTACCATTCAAGCGAACTTAAAAGGCCGCTAAATCTCGTCAAAAAAGTTATGCCGATAAAAGGCGTCGCCCCTTGGAATTCCAAATAGGTGATCATGTCTACCTAAAGGTATCACCTACCAAAGGTGTGCAACGCTTCGGGATTAGAGAAAAATTGGCTCCCAGATATATTGGTCCATTCCAAGTCTTGGAGAAATGTGGCACTGTCGCTTATCGACTGGATTTGCCGTCTCAATTATCGGAAGTTCATAATACCTTTCATGTCTCACAACTCAAGAAATGCTTGAAGCGACCTCAAGATGTTGTGATTCCGGAGATCGATCAATTGCAAGAAGATCTAACTTATCCTGAATATCCGATTGGCATTGTCAATCACAAGGATCGAGTCACTCGCAACAAGACCACTAAATTCTACAAAGTTCAATGGAGTAATTATTCTAAGGATGAAGCTACATGGGAAACAGAAGAATATCTCCAATCAAATTTTCCGGAGTTTCTTCTATCCTTGTAAGTGACCACTCCCGCTACTTCCTCTTTCTTTCTAAATCTCGAGACGAGATTTCTTTAAGGGGGAGGGCTGTAACACTTCGTGTTTACGAATAATAACGTGCTCCAATTGAATTCATAATTCTCGAAAATCCGAGCCCAAAAGTGCTAAAATAATTCTATTGACATTTCCAGTTTCAAAGCAAAAATTTAAATTTCAAATTTAAGTTCAAATTTTTCAGCGAAACATTGTGAGCCAAAAATTTTCTTTGGAAAGGTATTGAGAAGACTTGAAATTTTGAAATTTTTGGGAAATTTTGTTTGAGGTTTAAAAGTCCCAAATAATTTATTTTCCTTTAAAAGCTGAACTGTCTTAAAAATTAAATATCATTTTATTTATTTTGATTTTGAACTTATGCCCAAACTAAAAGTTGTTCCTTTTCAAAATATCTACCAGCATACTAAATTTCATAATTTTTGGAGCTCAAAAAGAGTGCATTTCGGGTCAAAACATAAAGGTGCACTGAAAATCTGAGAAAATCGGGAAAAAGAAAAAAAAGGACGCGAGGCCCACCTGTTCGCCCGCTATCTCACTTTCTCCTCCCCTTCCAACTGTGCGCGTCCAGCGCGCCTCCCACGCGCCCGTACCTCGTGCTCCCCCTCGCTGCATGCACGCCACGAACTGGGGATGTGCCCCCGCGCTGGACACGGCGATGACCTCGTGTCCAAGCCTCCCCGGCCGCATTCCATTTTTCCCCTTTCCTTCTCTCTCTCGCGCGGTCACTGGCACACTTCCCCTCCGCCGAGCTCGCCACTGCCGAGAGTCATCTCCGAGCTATCTCCGGCCATCGATCCGCAGCGAAGAGCTTAGCCCCCACTCGTTTGAGCTCGTCACCACCTCGGCTCATTCCCTCCTCCACCGGTCTCGCCGGATTTCGGTTTTTCCCCCAAAAAATCGAGCTCTTTAAGCCGCCGTGTCGAGCTGACCAATTTCCTGAACTCCGGTGAGCCTCGCCGCGTCTCCTTCCCTCTCTGACCTTCTCCATCACCTGAAAATTCCTCCTAAGTCTTTGGTCGAACTTTCGTGGCCGGATTCGCAGGGATTTCAAGTTTCCCTCGCCGTCGGCCTCTGGACCGCGCGACCACGCCGTGGGCGCCCCCTCTTCGCTCCTCCTCCACGACGACAACATATGTGCCGGCCTTCTTCTCCCTGCGGTGAAGCTCTAGGGGCAAGTCCTTTGAGATTTCCTCCACCGTGCCGCCTCCTACGCGCCACCGAAGTTCTGCCCGAGCCGCTCGTTGTCGTCGTGCTTCTCCGGTGAGTTCCCCACGCCAGTGACCACCCCGCTGGACTCCCCTGTTGACGGCGACCACGGCGGTGCAAAATTTTGGCCGCGAACGCCACCTGCCAGCTGCCTCCGACGCGACGCCACTGCGCGCCTGCGAGCACGCCATAGCCGTGCTCGGCCGGATCGGCCAACCGCCGGATCCCGTGCAGCCACGGGAGTCAATCCCGTGCGGCCGCTGTTTCCAGCGCGCTTCCATGCGGCTGCGACCATAGGCCGACACGTGGCGCATGGAGGAGAATAATTATGGAAATTATTTATTCCTTGTGCAGAAAGTTGTAAAAACTTGCAAAAATCATAGAAAATTCATATGAACTCCAAAAATTACAAATAATATACTGTTGGAATCCCCTCATCATGTAGAATAATTTTTGAACTTCCAAAGTTGCATTTTATGCATTTGAATTAATTCTAAAAATTAAAAATAGTGCATTGCACATACATGCATATCACCATTTTTCATGCATATTAAAAATGTGAAAAATGCATAATTATGTTCTACTAATTAATATATGTCATCTTAGAGTTATTTAAAATTTATACACTTATATATTATTTATAAATAAATTTATTACTCCTAGATACAAATTAATTTATTAGAAATTCATAATATTGCAATAAAGTATAAATTTTGTCCAGAAATTAGTTTATAGCTTTGTTAATATTTTGAGCAACTAAATTTGTGATTCATGCCTACAAGAACCATATTAAGAAAATTTAGAAGTAATCTTCCCTATTATAAACTATTTAGTATAGTATAGGAATTCATTTTAGAAATATTTTCATATAAATCCCAGCAGCACCTTGGTCTAATAAAGTCCCTTTTCATGTTCATACTCTTCTTGTCATATCATCGCATATTCATCCTTGTCATATGCATTCATGAGCATATCATCGCATGTGAGCATCCTTGTCACATACGATGACGAGTAAAAATAATCTATGTCATTAGATGCATAACTAATCGCACTCGCACATCATTTCACACATTTAGAAAACATCGCGGAAGACCAAGACCTAGCGCTGATCGCTGCAGAGTCGTTGGTTGCTGAAGACCCTCCTCTTGTTTGTGCTAAAACTCAGCAAACCAAAGGCAAGCTCCGGTGCATTAACCTTGTTTTTAATTTTTTGTTTTATCACTATGTTTTGTATAGCTAATGTACTGTGCATTAAGTTGTAAGGAATTGTTTGGAACCCTACAATGCATGATAGTGCAATTACCTGTGTTGAGTATATATTAGTATAGGTAACTCAATGTAGAGCTAGCCTATGAGTTCTAATCAACGGTAAAAGTCGAGTGAATGAGAAACCTCACTCGCGATATTATAGGTTTGATTTTATCCCACACTTAAATAAATCCGAGACCGGGCGGGGATAGAGTATAGGAGGGATTGAGAAGGCTGGGCCTTCGCAGTGGTAGCCCCGTCTGTGTCAGTTAAGAACCGATTCGAGTGTGGCCCTGTTGAGCAAGTTTGAACAGTATCGAATGCGTACTGGGGACATGGGACCCAGGAAACTGATGTAGCAAAATGCCGTAGTGGTTGGACGACCCTCACCTCTTTTTTGGCGGCGGCGGAGGAGTCTTGTGTCTAACAATGGATATGTCCTACGTGGTGATCGCACGGAGAACCATGTGCTCATGAGAGGTGCGCTTGCTTGGACCGGCCCTATGGGTTGAGTGAAAGGTGGCCACGTGTGGCTTCTTGGAAGCCCGTATCGTGTCGTGTACTTCGGGTTTTCCCAGCTGGAGTAAATCGATTATAATCGCTGCCCCTCACAGTAACGAGTACCACTTGTTCATTGAGTGACATTGTAGTAACAACTGGACTAATGATAATAATAATATGAATTGTTTGCTTAGTTTTTAGGAAATTGCTTGGTAACCATTTCTGCTATAGTATCTAGTGCAATTTAAATTTACATTCCGTGAACTTAACTTATCGCTAAAAGTTAAAAGTAAGGATCCACGGTTAGAGCTATGTTTATCAAATGGCCATCCCCTGAGTCAGCCTCTCATGCTTAGGAGTCGGCTGTAGTTAACCAATTTTGACGGGTAAGACTTGTTGAGTAATTAGTACTCACGGTTTGTTATTACCCCTTTTTGTTGTGTGTAGGTCTCTCTGCAGATAGCTGGTGTGGCTGTTGCGGCCAAGGAGTGTGGGAAGATGAGGCTCCTGCGAACTGGTCTTGTGAACCAATTCCCTCCTCACCGATCTCCGATCGCGAGGAGTGAAGCATGTCTTAGGGCAAGATATGTTTCATAAGTAGGAAACCGTCGTCTCTCTTCCGTGTCACTTCAGCTATGTTTTAAACTCTGTTTTAAACTTATCTCTCTTAAGACTACTTAAACTTTATTATAAGACTTAATCGGTTTCCTATTTTATATTATCACTCGTGTTGTACTATTTGGGTATTGCTGCTCAATATCACCCGAGATCGATCCTAGGTGAGCCGTCCAGTGTTTTGAGATGGTTATGCCACATATATGTTCAAACGTTGTGTATATATGAATCTTCTTGTTATTTATGTATTTATATTAATGACAGTTGATACCGGGTTGATGATGAAACCTTGTTAACCGTAGGAACCCCATCATTAAACACTTTAATGACCGGATGATGAGGACATAACTCCTTTAGATACACACAAGACTACTCAAATTAGTATTGATGAAACTCACGCACAACAGTTGAGATTAGAGGTGAGCTCGTTCTTAAACACATGTCTTCCTTCTTTTGAGAATAGTTAAAACAAGATGACTTTATCATGATTAGGAACAATGGAGAGAGTAAAAAAAAAGCATGAAGAAGGACATCTTGATGCTCAAGATCAAAACTGCATGTTCGACTCTGGAGAAGATCCAAACAACTCGTGTTTGAGTCAGTCTCGGACTCCAAGAGCAGCCTGCACTAAAATAGATGTCCCGGTCTCATACGAGCTCCGTTTTGAACTTTCTTGATATGGTTGAAAAGCTAACAAGATAAGATTTCCAACGGCACCGGTCTCATCTCCAAATACGACCAGAATCAGTGAAAATTATTAAAACAAGATGACATCCAGAAACTGCTTCGAGTGCGGCGACACTATCTTTTGGCCTTTGGACCGTGTATTTTTTCTAGACCCATTAGTATTAGGGTTTGCCCCTAAGGTCCTTCTAAACTCTATATAATCAGTAGCCACCGTCATTAGAGATAGATTTTGATTAGTTTCCCTCTATTATGAAACAGTATTGCCGTTTGACGGTTTATTGGTTTTCCAACTTCGAGATTTAATTTAGATTTTGCAATTGAGTTACGTTCTTCCTTGTTCTTGCTTGTGTTCTTCGATTCGCAGGCTGGGATTATCCTTTTTGGCGAGGTCAATCGTGTGCGCACGGTTGATAACCAGAGGAGAAGTCGTCCTGTGATTGTGGAGTTCGAATCATGTTGATTTGATGCCGGATCGATTGTGTGTCACATCTTCACCAAATTGAGAGTTACCAAGACTTGACGGAAGATCGAGAACCACGTGCACATCAAGTGGTAATCAGAGATTCTGGTATACCGTCAGGTTTACATCTATCTTTGTTTATTTTGCATTCATCCTATCGTCCACAGAAAAGCCGCAACAAAAAAAATTATTAGATCGTTAGGTGTTCCCCTGTCCAAGCCGTGTTTAGCCTTTGCATAATTTTATTTCAGAGTTCGTAGTGTTGAGTTTGTGTTTTGGTTGCTGGATTTTGTGATCTTTTGGTATCCAGGTATTTTCCTTCATCGTTCATACACATCGTGTTCAGATCCGTTATCGTGTCACATCTATTAATTGTTTCTTTTTTATTGAAATTTTATCCCACCCACCCAACCCCTATTTCGATCACAACCAGATCCACCCTTCATAGATCCACCTCTTCATATTTATCCGCTGCTCAATCATCTAAAAAAATCATCCACAAAATTCGCACCCAATTTAAAATTCGAATCTGTTTTCAGCCTTTCAAAAAAATCTGATTCGGAGATCCATCATTTAAATAGTCATAACTTTTATTTTTGACACCAAATTAGACATATAAGTACTTTTTGGATATCTACAGAAAATTTCCCATCCTCCGAAGATACTTGATTCAACAAATTCAGAACAGGAGTTTCAATTCTCGCGCTCCAAAGTTTGAGCACAGATTTAATAGGAATTTGAGATTTTCTCCAGGCTACATCATTTATCATATTGATCTGAAATTTGGTCGTGTACCATCTTTTGTGCTTCTGGTTCAAAGAAAAATATCAAAAAAATAAAAAAATAAAAAATTTCATGTCCCAGAAGCCGGGAATTTACTTTTGCTGATTTTTCAAGTGCTGAACAATTTGCTGATTTCTGAAGGCTTATCATTTGTATTGTTGCTGATTTTTTATATCTCCATTCATATTCTTATAATATCTGGATTTTTTATAAGATTGGGCCAGCAACTAGAACATAATACTTAGAACACTTATTCAACATTACTATCTGTTATAGAATTGTGTTCCATTAATCATTATTTTAGCCTTCCAAGCTCAACATATCCACCTCAGATCAGCACTTTATTTGACACTGTAATTGTGGAATTATGACTCCTTAGTTTCTCTTACCACTTGTTGCACCATCTTTTCTTTGCTTTGGTAAGAATCTTGCAAGAGTGAAAGTGCGTCTAGGATCCCTTGTGATTTTTGAGATGAATTATGACAAACAATGAAAGCATTTGATGGCTCTTTGTGAGTATGTGTACAGGGACTAAAGTCTATGTATGATTATTGAACCCCAAAAAGGAAGAGAAAATTGTTGGCTCCTTGGCTCTAGTGGTTTCAATATTTATATCTCTTTGAGTCATAGGACCACCGTACTATCAAGAGGGTTCAGCATTTTCTTTTTTAAAAATGGTTAAGTGCTCAAACTTTCTCCTTTCATGTTCAATCCAAATTATCTATGTTTGGTCACTGGCTCTGGACTTGTCCGATTTTTTGGACTTGTCCATCTAATGACTGGACTCCAGAGAGGGAGCACGCAGTCACTCTGGACTTATCCGGGTGTCCGAACTTGTCCAGTACCGGACATGTCCAGCCTAGCTACAGACTCCAGAGAGTTGTCTCTCCGGTAGAGCCAGACTAGTCCGCTCCTACGGACTAGTCCGGGTCCGAACTTGTTCGTCAAGGCCTGCGTACTCCAGAGTTGGAGCACCACGTTATTCTCCGGACATCTCCAGAGCTTCGAACTTGTTCGCCAGCGGACTTGTCTGCTGGGCGGGCAGACTCCAGAGCGGTTACACCGTGGCCTGACCAAAGTTGTCCGCTCGGCTAAACTAGTCCGCTAGCGGCCTTGTCCGTTCCCTCTGCGGACTCCAGAGAGATGATCATGTTACCGTTGAGCCCGATGTCCGGACTTGTCCGGACCAGCAAACTAGTCCGCTCCTGGCATTTTTGAAAGGTCATCCTTGATTGATCTATATAATTCCCCTTTCCCCCACATCTTAGGGTTACCAAAAGCTTTCACATCTTTTCAAATTACGCCTTGAGACCCTCTGAGATCCACCTCTCCTCCTCCATTCGTTCTTCATTGAATCCCCTAAGGTTTTGATTGAAGGAAGAGAAGATTGTGAGTCCATCTTCTCTTTGATCTGTTTTGAACACTTGATCTTTCATTTCAGGACTTGCAGGGCTTATTACTCTTAGAGATTCATCTCCTAGAAGGCTAGGTGTCGCCCGAAATCCATCAAGATCATTGTGGTGAGATTCTAGAGGTTTGTATAACCCTCTTTCGATTTAGTGAAAAACCAAGTTGATCTTTGTGGTCACTTGGAGAGGTTTAGGGTTGAGTGCAACCCGGTCCTTTGTGGACTCCTCAACGGAGACGTAGGCTTCTGTCTGGAGCTGAACTTCGGTCAAAAATCTTTGTGTCTCGCATCTCCTTTTGGGTTTGTGTTTGATCTATTTTTTCGCTGTGATTGGCGGACTTATCCGCAAGGACCGGACTTGTTCGCTGACGAACAAGTCTGACTGACCAAACTAGTCCACCCTCTATTTTTTGATCAATTTGTTTTTAAGTTTCGATTTTCAGGTCGTTGCCTATTCACCCCCCTCTTTTCAATAGCTTAACAGCTAGGAGAGTTAAAGATGTCAACCGAGAAGATCGGTGATTCATCCTCAAGCAAAGAGAACTACACCAACGTCCAGTTCGACTACAACGAGCTGAAGACCGAGTTGAATATTGGGCAAGCCTCGAGGTAGATTCCCATCTTCGATGGAACCTTCTACGAGCACTGGAAGTTTCGGATGATCACCTATCTCGAGTCGATGGGGTCACAAATCTTGAAGATTGTAGAGAAAGGCTTCTCCTTCGAGAATGAAGAAGAACACACTCAAAAGGATAAAGTCAACATGCACCGCAACGCTCAAGCTGCCTCTGTGATCATTTCGGCACTAAGCCCAAATGAGTACACCTAGGTGATGGAGATAAGAAATGCCTACAAGATTTAGAAGAAGCTTGAGATCATCCATGAAGGGACGGACACCGTCAAAGAAGCTAGAGAAGATCTCCTAAGAGAACAATACAACTTGTTCATTAGGAAGAAGAATGAAGGACCTCAAGAAGTACATGACCATCTCATGGAGATCGTCAATAAGAGAAGAGCTCTTAGAGTGAAGCTTGAAGGCATCGAAGTCAACAAAAGGTTACTTCAAACCCTTCAACCTTGGAACTCACATTTTTGTACTCTTATTAGGAAAAAGGAGAACATCAAGAACTTCACCACAGATGAAGTACTCGACGGCTTCTTGCTCAACAACATCAAGATGAAGAAGCAAGAAGGGTCAATTCCCTAATCGGTAACACCACTTCTGAAGAAAAGGGCATAGCTCTCAAAGCTAAAGGGAAGAAGGTTTATCTTCAAAGCTCAAGCGAAGAAGAAAGCGATGATGAAGAGTTCGTGCTGCTCATGAGAAAATTCAAGAAGTTTGTGAAGAAAGGTGGCTTCCACAAGGAGAACTTCAGCAAAGGTAAAACTAGAAAATCTAAAAATACTTGCTATGAATGTGGAGAGGAAGGTCATTTCATTGTAGAGTGCCCCAACATCAAGAACAAGGGCGAGAAGGAGAAGAAGACTGACAAGGAGTACAAGAAGGACAAGGGCAAGAAGTACAAGAAACAAGCTCACATAGGACAACAATGGAACTCCGACTCCGACTCCGACGATGAAGGAATTGCTACCTTGGCAATAGACGTCACTCCTACCAACACCTCTCTCTTCGGAAGCTTGAGCGATGAAGAAGAAGCTGCACCCACTTGTGTCATGGCAAAAGGGTCAAAGGTAATAAAACCTAAACTAGACTCTAGCGATAATGAAGATGATGATGATATGCCTAGCTTGCTTGAATTGATGAACATTCTTGAGAAACAAAGAAAAGAGATTGAGAGGCAAGAGGATATTATTGAGAAGCAAGAAGACTTGCTCATTCTTGAGAAGAAGAGAAACCTTGATCTTGAGAATATCTTAGCTCTTGAGAGGAAGAAAGTAGATGAATTAACTAAAGCTTTGGCTGAAGTTAATGATGCTAGCGAAACCTTTAGACTCGCTAATGATGTACTTCAAGAGGAGTTTAACACCTTAGAAAAACTCTGCTTTTCTCTTAAACTCTAAGTTAGCGAACTTAAAGGAGAAGCAACTTCTTTGAAAGAAGCGTCTTGCCCCCCTTCGATTGCTATTTGTGACAGGTGCAAAGATATGGAGATTGAGAAGTTGATTGAGAATGAGAAGATCATTGTCCAACTTCAAGAACAAGTCAAAACCCTCAATGCACAAGTTGAACAAAGCAAGATCACCATTGAGCAAGAAAAGGTGAAGTACGCAAGAGGAGCGTACATGAACACTAGACGCCCACATGTTAAGGATGGCATTGGATATGAGAAGGGTAAGAGTCACAATGCAAGAGAGAGCAAGAACGGCAAGGAATTTGTGAAGTTCACCGAAGGAGGAAGCTACAAGGCAAAAAATGAAGCTTCACCAACACCTCCTCCAAAGAACACTAGTGCGCTTCATTGTGCTAAACTGTTTCATGATTTTGATGCTTCTTATGTGCTAATCAAGAATGCTTTTAGTAGAGTTATTGCTAGATATGTTGGGCCACACCACAAGAACAAATTTGGATACCTAAAAACAAAGCCCAATCTGTTTTGTAGGACTACTCCTCCGGTGGAAGAAGTTGGGTGATTGACAGTGGTTGTACAAATCATATGACCGGAAAGGAGAAGATGTTCTCATCCATTGAATAGGACAAAGCTCAAGATGACCGTGTCACCTTCGGAGATGACAAAAAGGAAAAGGTAATTTGTCCTAGAAAAATTGCTATTTTCAATGACCTTTCCATTATAAATGTTCTTTTAGTTGAATGTTTGAGCTACAATTTGTTATCTGTGTCACAATTGTGTGAGATGGGTTACAATTATTTGTTCACAAATTATGATGTGGCCATCTACAAAAGTGAAAGTTGTACCGTGGCATTCAAAGGCTACAAGAAGGGAAAATTTTATCTAGTAGATTTCTCTACTAATAAAGTAGTCCCAGATACGTGTCTTGTTGCCAAGTCAAAAATGGGTTGGTAGTGGCATCGCCGCCTAGCCCATGTTGACATGAGAAACCTGCATAAACTCCAAAACGGGGGTCACATCATAGGACTAACATATGTCTGCTTTGAGAAAGATAAAATTTGCAGTGCATGCCAAGCCGAAAACCATGTAGGAGCAAGTCATCCATCCAAGAACATAATGACGACCATAAGACCGCTGAAGATGCTGCACATGGAATTGTTTGGACCAGTGGCGTATATTAGTATTGGCGATAACAAATACGGTCTCCTTATTGTTGATGACTTTTCTTGCTTCATTTGGGTATGATTTTTGCATGACAAAGGTGAAACGAAGAGTGTGCTCAAAACATTCTTTAGAAGAGCTCAAAACGAGTATGAAGAAAAAAATCAAAAAGATAAGGAACGACAATGGCACCGAGTTCAAGAACACTTAAGTGGAAGAATATCTTGATGAAGAAGGCATCAAGCATGAGTTTTCGGCACCCTACTCCCCTCAACAAAATGGGGTTGCTGAAGGAAGAACCGAACGCTCATCGAGATGGCAAGGACAATGCTAGATGAGTACAAGACGTCTGATCATTTTTGGGCTGAAGCTGTCAACACTGCGTGTCATGCAAGCAACTGCTTGTATCTACATCGACTCTTGAAGAAAACTCCCTATGAGCTTCTCACCATAACAAGCCTAATATCTCATACTTTCGAGTTTCTGGAAGCAAATGTTATATGCTAAACAAGAAACCCAAATCCTCTAAGTTCACACCTAAAGTTGATGAAGGGTTCTTGCTTGGTTATGGATCAAACGCTCACGCTTATTGTGTATTCAACAAAACCAATGGTTGTGTTGAAATAGCACGTGACGTGACATTTGATGAATCTAATGGCTCCCAAGAGGGGCAAGATGTTAATGAAATTACAGATGATGAAGAAGCTTCGGCCGTGGCGATCAAGAGGATGACACTTGGTGAGATCAAGCCACAAGAAAATCAAGAGTCATCTACACCCACAAGTCAAGAAGATCATGGCATGAAGGGTGGTGAAGAATCAAGTGAGGAAGTTCAACAAGAGGCAAATAATGAAGTTGATCAAAACAACAAGCTTCCCATTCATGATCAACACATTGAGGAAGATAGTGACGAGACAAGACCACAAGTGCAACATCCACGAGTACATCAAACAGTGCAACGAGATCACCCCGTCGAGCAAATTCTTGGTGACATTGATAAGGGAGTAATCACTAGATCTTGTGTAGCTAAATTTTGTGAACACTACTTGTTTTTCTCCTGTCTTGAGCCTCTTAGGGTGGAAGAAGCACTAAATGATTCAGACTGGGTAATGGCGATGCAAGAAGAGCTCAACAACTTCACAAGAAATGAAGTTTGGACTCTCATGGAACGACCCAAGCAAAGCATTGTTGGAACCAAGTGGGTCTTCTGCAACTAGCAAAATGAAGATGGCGTTGTGGTAAGAAACAAGGCGAGATTGGTGGCTAAAGGGTACTCTTAAGTCAAAAGTTTGGATTTTGATGAAACTTATGCTCCTGTAGCTTGACTTGAGTCAATTAGAATATTGCGTGCCTTTGCTACTCACCATGGTTTCAAGCCGTTCCAAATGGATGTGAAAAGCGCCTTCCTCAACGGTCCGATCAAGGAAGAAGTATACGTTGAGCAACCACCAGGTTTTGAAGATGAAAAGTACCCGAATCATGCGTACAAGCTTCACAAAGCTCTCTACGGGTTGAAGCAAGCACCAAGGGCTTGGTATGAGTGCCTGAGAGACTTCCTCATTAAGAAAGGCTTCAAAATAGGGAAGACTGATTCTACTCTCTTCACAAAGAAAGTTTCTAATGATATTTTTGTGTGCCAAATATATGTCGATGACATTATATTTGATTCTACTAACAAATCTCTTTGTGATGAGTTTAGCAAGCTTATGACCAAACGGTTTGAGATGTCTATGATGGGAGAGTTAACATTCTTCCTAGGGTTTCAAGTGAAACAATTAAGAGAAGGAACTTTCATTTGCCAAACCAAGTACACTCAAGATATGATCAAAAAGTTTAACATGGCAAATGCAAAGCCAGTGAAGACTCCTATGCCTACCAATGGTCATCTTGATCTCAACAAGAAGGACAAATCCGTCGATCAAAAGGTATATCGCTCCATGATTGGATTCCTCCTTTACTTATGTGCATCTAAACCGGATATCATGCTTAGTGTGTTTATGTGTGCAAGATTTCAAGCCGATCCGAAAGAATGTCACTTAGTGGCCGCGAAGAGAATTTTGAAATATCTAGTTCATACACCAAACCTATGACTATGGTACCCCAAAGGCTCAAAATTCAATCACATTGGGTATTCTGATGCGGATTATGCCGGTTGCAAAGTGGACCGTAAAAGCACATCGGGGACTTGCTAGTTCTTGGGAATATCTCTAGTGTCTTGGTCATCTAAGAAACAAAATTCTGTTGCCCTTTCCACAGCAAAAGCGGAGTATGTCGCAGCCGGTAGTTGTTGTGCTCAACTTCTATGGATGCGATAAACTCTAAAGAATTATGGTTACACTTTGAACCGTATTCCATTCATATGTGACAATGAGAGTGCCATAAAGCTTGCTTACAATCCTTGTGAGCACTCCCGCACAAAACACAAACATTCGACACCACTTCCTAAGAGACCACTCCATCAAACGGGACATAGAAATTTCCCATGTATCCACACAAAAACAATTGGCGAACATTTTTACCAAACCTCTAGATGAGAGCTGCTTTTGTGAACTTAGAAATGAGCTAAATATCCTTGATTCTCAAAACGTGGCTTGAAGGGTTGCACATCTGTTGTGACATAGGATAGATTTTAAAATAAAGGATTTATGAAAATATCTTGCATGTTTTGTTTTGGAAACCTCAAAAGTTTTGGAAAATTTTCATTATGAGAAGTGTAATCATGGTTGATTGCTTGATTGCTTCTGATCACACTTTACATAATGATTTTTTTTTAAATTTATCTAAAAGTTCACCTTCCTTAGATATCAAGTTTTACTCCTTGATTCAAGACTGCGTGGGCCGGACAAGTCCGCATTTCCAAACTAGTCCGCTGGCGAACAAGTCCGTTAACTTGGACAAGTCTAGACCACGGGGTTTATTTAGACCCCCCGAGTCTTCTTTCTCTCCAAACACTATTCCACTTTCTCTCTCCTATGCCAAACCCTAGCTCGTGACTTCCGTGGCGATCCGGCATTTTGACTGGTGGAAAGTGAATCCATTTCGTGGAAAACCTTCTCCACCCTCGGACTAGTCCAAAACCTCAAAAGTCCGCTTCCTTTTCATCCTCGTTCGAAGGTAATATTTTCTCTAGGGTTTGAGTTTGAAATATGGTTGTTCCCACTCATAACTTTCAAATCCCTTCTGTGAGGTCACTCCTAGGATGCTATAAGTGCTTTATATGCAATATGGGTAGGAATTATGGTCAGATCTAAAAGTTGTGCAAATTTGTTCTTCATGTGCACTGTCGAGATCCGGACAAGTTCGGGCTACTGGACTAGTCCGAGCAGACAAGTCCGCTTCTCCGGATAAGTCCGCTGCCAGACAGAACATGTTGAACAAGTTCAATCAATTTCGATCAATCATCCTCACATTACGCTCTAATCTGGTACTCTGTGCAGCAGTCAGTATGTCAGGTGAAGGTAGTTCTTGCCGTGTTGTCAGAAAGGTGGGAACCAAGAAGCGTAAAGTCTCTCTTTTTGTTGTTGACCATGATGACATTCAAGAGGAGCCTGAGGCTATCAACATGGTGCTAGCAACGCCTCTGGATCATGAGAGAGGTAGGGAAGGTGTAGACTATATGAGAAATTCTTCAGCTGCTGTGATCGGGCGTCGTGAGAATTGCTATGAAGAGACCAAACAGTGTGTTGATACTCGGTTCTTGAGTTACTTTCATGCAGATTACTATTTCTCTGTGTACCTGCAACTGAAGAATCCAGTGATTGTTATGCAGTGGGTTGATTGGGAGTACATGGCCAAGAAAAATAACCCAGCGTTCAATGAAGTGATTGAAGCTTGCACTTATCATGGATTAAGGACTTCTTGGGTTTCCAATACCCTTGGAATAAAGCAGTGATAGCTCAATTTTATGCCACCCTCTATTATCATCAGGAAGGAGAGGGCAAGATATCTTGGATGACAGGGGCAGAAAGGTACTCAGTGACAGTTCAAAGGTTTGCCAACATCCTCAAGTTCCGCGGTGGTTTCTCTTGTCTTGCTCGGATTCACAATGAGCCAGTACTTGATTTCAATGAGATGGACTTCATGTATGACACTTCTTCTCACTTCTCTCCGCTAAACGCTACTGGGTTTCTTCCCTTCTATAAGGTAATGCATCGTATCCTTAGGAAAACCTTGGCTCCTAGGGAAGGCGATGCATCTAATCATCATGGTCATGGAAGGAACCTCATTAAGTGGTTGTCAGGACAAGAGAAGTTCAACACCTTTGACTTCATGTTCTCTAAAATTCTTGATATTGCACAGTAGCCTAATAGGGCATGCGCTTATGCACCCTATATTATGTGCATGATCGAGAAGGTCACTAAAAAGGTGTTTGAGAAGGAGGAGTCGCATAAGAAACTCCAACCTCAAGTACCGGCAGTTGTTACTCGAGGTCCACCGCCCACTCGTCCAACCTCTAGAAGAGCGCCTACCAGTTCACCTCCTTCATCTTCTCGTGGTAGAGGTGGTTTATTCAAGATCCTCAAAGGTTTCTTCAAGATTTGTCAAAACATGGATGCTCGTGCTCACAAGGAAAGGGTTGCTCAGAAGAGGCATACTAAAGCTACTAAGGAATGGCAACGCCAGCAGGGCTTTCCTCGTTCCCCAGACAACTCAAACATTGAAGAAGAAGCTCTTCCCCCTCCAGACCCATTTGCAGATCTCACTCATGAGGAACTTGCTTACTTTGGATAGCAGCAAAATGAGGACTCTGAGGAGACAGCCAGTGATGATAATGTCGAGGAGTAGCTGCTATCTTCTCTCCCTCATTTTCTTTCCTTTTTGGTGTCTTGATGCCAAAGGGGGAGAAATTGAGAGGCTCCACCTCTCTACTATCCTTTATCTATCGTTGGTGTGAACTTTTTGGACTTGTGTGCTTTTAAAACGTGGTTTATAATATTTTTTTTACTTGACCTGCTTATGTGGGGATGTGATGCTTGTGGTTTATCTATCCTATTGCATAATGTTTGTGATTACAAGTTGATATTCATATAAGCTTCGATTGCTATCTTAGTATGTGTTGATGTGCATAGATTTAGGGAGAGCTTATATGTTCTTTAACTTGTAATCCTTGTTTATCTTTGTAGCTTCATATTGGTTGTCATCAATTCACTCAAAAAGGGGAAGATTGAAAGTGCATCTAGGATCCCTTGTGTTTTTTGGATGAATTATGACAAACAATGGAAGTATTTGATGGCTCTTTGTGAGTATGTGTGCAGGGACCAAAGTCTATGGATGATTATTGAACCCCAAAAAGAAAGAGAAAATTGTTGGCTCTTTGGCTCTAGTAGTTTTAATATATATATCTCTTTGAGTCGTAGAACCACCGTACTATTAAGAGGGGTTCAACATTTTCTGTTTTGAAAATGATTAAGTGCTCAAATTTTCTCCTTTCATGTTCAATCTAAATTATCTATGTTTGGTCACCGGCTCCAGACTTGTCCATCCAATGACCGGACTCCAAAGAGGGAGCACGCGGTTCCTCCGGACTTATTCGGGTGTGCGGACTCTAGAGAGTTGTCCCTCCGGCAGGGCCGGACTAGTCCGCTCCTACGGACTAGTCCGGGTCCAGACTTGTCCATCAAGGCCTGCGAACTCCAGAGTTGAAGCACCACGTTATTCTTCGGACTTGTCCGCCAGCGGACTCCAGAACGGTTACACTGCGGCCTGACCGGACTTCTCCTCTCTGTCGGACTAGTCCACTAGCGTACTTGTCCGTTCCCTCTGCGGATTCCAGAGAGATGATCATGTTACCGTTGAGCCCGATGTTCGGACTTTTTCGGACCTGCGGACTAGTTCGCTCCTGGCATTTTTGAAAGGTCACCCTTGATTGATCTATATAATCCCCCTTCCCCCCACGTCTTAGGTTTACCAAAAGCTTTCACATCTTTTCAAATTGCGCCCAAAGACCCTCTGAGATCCACCTCTCCTCCTTCACTCGTTCTTCATTGAATCCCCTAGGGTTTTGATTGAATGAAGAGGAGATTGCGAGTCCTTCATCTCTTTGATCTGTTTTGAGCACTTGATCTTTCATTGCAAGACTTGCAGGGCTTATTACCCTTGGAGATTCGTCTCCTAGTCGGCTAGGTGTCGCTCGGAATCCATCAAGATCATTATGGTGAGATCTAGGAGGTTTATATCACCCTCTTTCAATTTAGTGAAAAACCAAGTTGATCTTTGTGGTCACTTGAAGAGATTTAGGGTTGAGTGCAACCCGGTCATTTATGGACTCCTCAAGGGAGACGTAGGCTTCTGTGTGGAGCTGAACTTCGGTCGAAAATCCTTGTGTCTCGCGTCTCTTTTTGGGTTTGTGTTTGATCTATTTTTTCCGCTGCATTTAGCGGACTTATCCGCAAGGACCGGACTTATTCGCTGACGGACAAGTTCGACTGACCGGACCAGTCCACCCTCTGTTTTTCTGATCAATTTGTTTTTAAGTGTCGATTTTTAGGTCGTTGTCTATTCACCCCCCTCTAGGCAACTTTCAAAAAGCTCGATAAGGCGTTTCCTTGTGCGGAATTTTTTCACCACCCACCTCAATGTAGTTGCAGGAATAATATTTTTTTGTTGTCCACGTGCTATTTTTCTAACCATGACAGGAAGAAAAGGAAGTGAATACAATGTGAGTCCTGCTTTGCAAAGAGTCCTTTATAATTTCGTGTCAAACTGTAAAAAACGCATTGAGTTTTGGAACAATATGTCTAAGAGATATAATCCACCGCAAAGAGATGCCGCACGTGATCAAAAGACGCATAAGGTTCAGACCATTGCTACATCATCTCTTTCCACGAGTAATTATTTTCGTTCATCTCTTCCTTTATATGTTGGTTTAGATTCTATTAAATATATTGTTTGGGAAAAAGAGATGGATAATCTATTTGGACAATGCCCTATGAGTGAAAGAAGAAAGCTTTTAAATGTTGGTTATGCATTAGTTGATCATGCTTTAACTTTGTGGCAACATTTAATTATAACAAAAAAATATCATCGGACATGGAGTGATGCTAAAATTTTAATAAGAAAAATTTTTGTTGACATATTTTTGAAATCTATGTCTAGTTGTGATGAACACTCTTTGGAGGAGGAGATTTCTACTGTACCTCCTATTGCATCTAACATTTTGCAGGAAATTGGGATAAAACAAGAAAATGAAAGTAATACATACATGGAGAAAAAAGAGATACACAATGTTTCATGTATAGCCCAAGATGAGACTAATGATAACACGCCAAAAGGTATTGCTGAAAATGAGAAAAAACTTATTGAACATCGATCTACAAAAGGTGACA
>BCLF01000108.1:330833-360303 GCA_001602275.1 Zoysia japonica | reverse complement strand
ATCACCTTTTATTCATTTATCTTTGTCAATGTTTGATTTGCCCACTAGTTCTTGTGATAAGGAAAGGTTGTGTGCTGTTTTTTTTATTCTTCCTATGCAACAAGAAGTGAATGAATACGATACTCCTAATTTTTATCCATTCACTAGTGCTGAAACTAAACATTTCACACCCATTACATGTGAAAATGATGAGCTAAAATTGCTATCTTCTCCAAACACTATGGGTTATATTGAATATAATTCTTTTCGTGATCTTGCTACAGTAGAGAGGATGATATTTTCTAAACTTGAATTGCTTTTGTTAACTAGAACTCATTTTTATGGTACAGGCAACTCTAATCATAGAGGTGTATTTATGGTGCATAGAGTTTATATTTGCTCAAATTTGAAATCCTCTTGCATGGTGAAAATAAATAAAAAATTAGATGATGGAAATACAAAATGTTATGCCATGTCATGTTTATCTAGTTTTTCTAAGACAACACACTTTATGGCTTCTCAAAAGAATGATCTCGCTGATTTTTATGATAAAAATACTCTATGTGATGCTTTAGTGTGCAAAGATGCCATGTTTGCGTCTCGTGATCTTTTTAGCTATTTGTGCGCTTTTGTTACTAACTATTTGCAGAAGTATCGTGATACCCAAGGGAGTAAACCGAGGATGGCTTTCCATCAAGAAGTGGAGAATGATGAGATTATAAGGATCTTTGAGCCACCGAGTGATTGCATTCAAATACCCCTGTGGCCTCCACCTTTTCATGCAGGTCGTAGGGCATGGTGGAGTAGAGGTCCCGACAATGAACTTGAGTCGAGGACGACTCCAAAACAAGAAGGGGAGGATGATGAGGACATCTCTCCTTTAGATATACACAAGCCTCCTCAAATTAGTATCGATGAAACTCACGCACGACAGTTGAGATTAGAGTGAGCTCGTTCTTAAACACATGTTTTCCTTCCTTTGAGAATAGATTGCTACCTAATAACTTTATCATAATTAGGAACATTGGAGAGAGTCAAAGAAAGCACGAAGAAGGACTTGGAGATGCTCAAGATCAGAACCACACGTTCGACCCCGGAGGAGATCCAAACAACTCGAGTTCGAGTCAGACTCGGACTCCAGGAGCAGCCTGCACTAAAATGGATGTCTAAGTCTCATACGAGCTCCGTTTTGAACGTTCTCGATATGATTGAAAAGCTAACAAGATAAGCTTTCCAACGGCATAGGTCTCATCTCCAAATACAACCAAAATTAGTCTGACACTATCTTTTCTAGGCCCATTAGTATTAGGGTTTGCCTCTGGGTGCTGCGACACTATCTTTTGGCCTTTGGGCCGTGTATCTTTTTTAGGCCCATTAGTATTAGGGTTTGCCCCTAAGGTCGTTCTAAACTCTATATAATCAGTAGCAGCCATCATTAGAGATACGTTTTGAATAGTTTCCCTCTGTTATGAAACAGTTTCATCGTTTGACGGTTTATTGGTTTTTCAACTTCGAGATTTAATTTAGATTTCGCAATTAAGTTGCGTTCTTTCTTATTCTTGCTTGTATTCTTCGATTCACATGCTGTGATTAGCCCTCTTGGCGAGGTCAATCGTGCCCGCACGGTTGATAACCAGAGGAGAAGTCGTGCTGCGATTGCGGAGTTCGAATCATGTTGATTTGAGGCTGGATCGATCATGTGTCGCATCTCCACCAAATCGAGAGTTACCACAACTTGATGGAAGATCAGGAACCACGTGCACATCACCGAAAAGTTGCCTTGAGTTAGAATGCTTAGGGACACTCATGTGAAGCCATGCTTCAATTCAC
The DNA here is from genome assembly GCA_001602275.1 of Zoysia japonica. Classification (NCBI taxonomy): domain Eukaryota; kingdom Viridiplantae; phylum Streptophyta; class Magnoliopsida; order Poales; family Poaceae; genus Zoysia; species Zoysia japonica. The sequence continues at coordinate 358,494 of BCLF01000108.1, read as the reverse complement.
TATATACTCATCATTTATAAAACGAGTTCAAAGAGTTTGGAGGTGTGAGTTAATTAAAGTGGGTTTGGGTGTTAGTGAAAACTGGTGCTAGGGGATGGGAAGGGATATTGTTTATGGTCGTGGACGAGCGCCGCCCCTACCACATAAGGACTGGCTCGTCGGACTTCAAGAGGAGCATAGCCTGCGGATACAGTGTACAACCTCTGTAGAGTGTATAATCCATCCAGAACGGTTGTTGTCATGGTATTGGCACACTACAGCTTGGGCTCACTTTGATTAGTTTTGATCATCTTCTTGATGGTGTGAGTGGGTGTAGGTGCTCGTGTTTTAGAAAGTGTCTGGTTGGGATAGAGGAGGCCCAACTAGTTAAAACTTGAGAACTAGCGGAAAAGGTGATTTCTCCCCCAGGTCCAACCTCTAAAATACTGATAGAATAGGAACACTTACCTTCCTGTTTCAAAAACCTCTCTGTAGTAAGGCCTGCATAAAATGCTGCTTTTGCTAAAGAAAAAACATAGCCTCCCCTTGTTGGCCTATTATGCATGTATATAGCTAAGGACGGGGTTAGGACTTGCTGAGTATGTCTGTACTCACCCTTGTAGCTAATGTTCAGATGAAGATGGCGCTGAGCTCGACGGTGATGAGTAGGATTCGTTCTGCGCGCAAGTTTGCCTGTGGATTTTGCTTCTTGTCTTTCCCTTTTGTGTAATGACTGTCCGAGGTTGTTTGGTACATCTCGTTGGCTTGTAAGCTAAGACTTGCTTGTACGACACTATTTGGGACAATATATGTGAAAGTGCATCTAGGATCCCTTATGGATTTTGGGAAGAAATTGTGACAAACAATGAAAGCATTTGATGGTATTTTGTGAGTGTGTGTGCAGAAACTAAGTTTACGAACCTTTATCGAACCCCAAAAGGGAAAAGAGAATCGTTGGCTCCTCGGCTCTGGATTTTAGTGTGTTTATTTTTCTTGAGTCATAAGACCACCGTATTATCAAGGGGGTTCAGCATTTTCTCTCTTAAAAATGGTTAAGTACTCAAACTTTCTCATTCTCGTTATCTTAATCATCTTAGTTTGGTTACTGGCTTCGGACTTGTCCGGTGTCCAGACTTGTCTGAGAACGGGCTTATCCACCCAGTGGCTGGAATCCAGAGAGAGAGCACGTAGCTTACCTCGAACTTATCCGGGTGTCCGGACTTGTCCGGCACTGGACATGTCCGGGCCAAGCTGCGGACTCCAGAGCAATGTTCACTTCGGTAGAGCCGAACTAATTCACCCCTCCGGACTAGTCTGGGCCCGGACTTATCCAACAAGACCTACGGACTCCAGAGAAGGAGCACCCCGTTCCTCTTTGGACTTGTCCGAATCTCTAAACTTTCCGCCAGCGGACTTGTCCGCTAGGCGGGCGGACTCCAGAGCGATTACACCGCGGTCGCACCAGACTTGTCCGCTCGGCCGGAGTAGTCCACTAGCGGACTTGTCCGTGCCCTCTGCGAACTCCAGAGGGATGACCATGTTACCGTTGAACCCGATGTTCGGACTTGTCTGGACCTTCAGACTAGTCCGCTACTGATATTTTTGGAAGGTCATCCTTGACTGATCTATATAATCCCCCTTCCCTCCACATCTTAGGATTACCAAAAGCTTGCACATCTTTTCAAATCACGCCCTCAGACCCTCCGAGATCCACCTCTCCTCCTCCACTCGTTCTTCATTAAATCCCCTAGGTTTTGATTGAAGGAAGAGGAGATTGTGAGTCCTTCACCTCTCCTCCTCCACTCGTTCTTCATTGAATCCTCTAGGTTTTGATTCAAGGAAGAGGAGATTGTGAGTCCACCTCTCGTTTCGATTTGAGCACTTGATCCTTTCATTGCAGGACTTGCAGGGCCTATTACTCTTGGAGATTTATCTCCTAGACAGCTAGGTGTCGCCCAGAATCCATCAAGATGATTGTGGTGAGATTTGGGAGGTTTGTTTCACCCCTCAACGATCTAGTGAAAACCAATTTGATCTTTGTGGTTACTTGGAGAGGTTTAGGGGTGAGTGCAACCTGGTCCTTTGTGGACTCCTCAACGAAGACGTAGGCTTCTGTGTGGAGCTGAACTTCGGTCAAAAATCCCTGTGTCTCTTGGTCTCCGTTTGTTTTTGTGGTTGATCTATTTCCGCTGCCATTAGCGGACTTATCCTAAGGACGGGACTTGTTCGCTACCGCATAAGTCCAACTGACCAGACTAGTCCGCCCTCTATTTTACTGATCAAATTATTTTTAAGTCTTGATTTTTAGGTCATTGTCTATTCACCCCCTCTAGGCAACTTTCAATTAGTATCAGAGCGAGGACTCTCCTTTTAATAGCTTAACAAGTAAGGAGAACTACACCAATGTCCAATTTGACTACAACGAGATGAAGAATGAGCTGAAGATTGGATACGCCTCGGGGAAGATTCCCATCTTCGATGGAACCTTCTACGAGCAATGGAAGTTTCGGATGATCACCTACCTCGAGTCGATGGGGCCACAAATCTTGAAGATTGTAGAGAAGGGCTTCACTTTTGAGAATGAAGAAGAACCTGCTCAAAAGGATGAAGTCAACATGCACCGCAACGCTCAAGCTGCTTCCGTGATCATTTCGACACTAAGCCCAAATGAATACACCAAAGTGATGGGGATAAGAAATGCTCACAAGATTTGAAAAAAGCTTGAGATCATCCATGAAAAGACGGACACCGTCAAAGAAGCAAGAGAAGATCTCCTAAAAGGACAATACAACTTGTTCATTAGGAACAAGAATGAAGGACTTCAAAAAGTTCATGACTGTCTCATGGAGATCGTCAACAAGAGAAGAGCGCTTGGAGTGAAGCTTTAAGACATCGAAGTCAACAAAAGGTTACTTCAAGCCCTTCAACCTTAAAACTCACATTTGTGTACTCTTATTAGGGAGAAGGAAAACTTCAAGAACTTCACCACGGATGAAGTACTTGGATGGCTTCTTGCTCAACAAGATCAAGATGAAGAGGCAAGAAGGGTCAACTCCTTAATTAGCAACACCACTTTCGAAGAAAAAGGCATAGCCCTCAAAGCCAAAGGGAAGAAGGTGTACATTCAAAGCTCAAGTGAAGAAGAGAGCGGTGATGAAGAGTTCGCGCTGCTCATGAGGAAGTTCAAGAAGTTCGTGAAGAAAGGCGGCTTCCATATGAAGAGCTTTAGCAAAGGTAAAACCAGAAAATCTAAAAGAACTTGCTATGAATGTGGAGAGGAAGGTCATTTTATTGCAGAGTGTCCCAACACCAAGAACAAGAACAAAGAAGGAGAAGAGTGACAAGGAGTACAAGAAGGACAAGAGCAAGAAAGTACAACAAACAAGCCCACATTGGACAAGAATGTAACTTCGACTCCGACTCCGATGAAGGTGGAATCACTACATTAGCAATAGGCGTCACTACAACCAACACCTCTCTCTTCGGAAGCTTGAGTGATGAAGAAAAAGCTGCACCCACTTGTCTCATGGCAAAAGGGTCAAAGGTATTAAAATCTAAACTTGACTCTAGCGATAGTGAAGATGATGATGATGATGTCTAACTTGCTTGAACTAATGAACATACTTGAGAAACAAAGAGATAAAATTGAGAGGGAAAAGGAAATTCTTGAGAAGCAAGAAGACTTGCTTACTCTTGAGAAAAAAAGAAACATTGATCTTGAGAATATACCAGCTCTTGAGAGGAAGAAAGTAGATGAATTAACTAAAGCCTTGGCTAAAGTTAATGATGCAAGCTCAACAATGCAAGATCTCCATTGAACAAGAAAAGGCCAAGTTCGCAAGAGAAGCGTACATGAACACGCGACGCCCACATGTCAAAGATGGCATTGGTTATGAGAAGGGTAAGAGTCACAATGCAAAGAAAAACAAGAATGGCTAGGAGTTCGTTCGTTAAGTTCACCAAGGGAGGAAGATACAAGGCCAAGAATGAAGTTTCATCAACACCTCCTCCAAAGGACTCTAATGCTCTTCATTTTGCTAAACCTTTTTATGATTTTGATACTTCTTATGTGCTAACCAAGAATGCTTTTGGTAGAGTTATTGCTAGATATGTTGGGCCACGCCACAAGAATACCATGTCTTGTGTGTGGGTGCCAAAATCTCTTGTTACTAACGTGAAAGGACCAAAAAAATTTGGGTACCTAAAAACAAAGCCTAATCTATTTTGTGGGATTACTCCTCCGGTGGAAGAAGTTGGGTGATTGACAGTGGTTGCACCAATCGTATGACCGAAGAGGAGAAGATGTTCTCATCTATTGAAGAGGACAAGGCTCAAGATGACAGTGTTACATTCAGGTATGACAAATAGGGGAAGGTAATCGGTCTTAGAAAAATTTCTATTTCCAATGACCTATCCATTATGAATGTTCTTTTGGTTGAATCTTTAAGCTACAACTTGTTTTCTGTGTCACAATTGTGTGAGATGGGTTACAACTGTTTGTTCACAAATTATGATGTGACCGTCTACAAAAGAGAAAGTTATACCGTGACATTCAAATGCTACTTTAAGGGAAAATTTTATCTAGTAGATTTCTCTTCTAATGAAGTAGTCTCGTATACGTGTCTTGTTGCTAAGTCAACAATGGGTTGGTTATGGCATCGCCGTCTAACCCATGTTAGCATGAGAAACCTTTATAAACTCAAAAAAAAGGTCACATCATAGGACTAACGGATGTTTGCTTTGAAAAAGATAAAATTTGCAATGCATGCCAAGCCGAAAAGCAAGTAGGAGCAAGCCATCCATCCAAAAACATAACGACGACTACAAGACCGTTGGAGATTCTACACATGGACTTATTTGGCCACGTGGCATATATTAGCATTGGTGGTAAAACAAAGAGTGTGCTTAAAACATTCTTGAGAAGAACTCAAAACGAGTATGAAGCGAAGATCAAGAAGATAAGAAGCGACAACGGCACCGAGTTCAAGAACACTCAAGTGGAACAATATCTTGATGAAGAAGGCATCAAGCTTGAATTTTCAGCACCCGACTCCCCTCAACAAAATGGTGTTGCTGAAAGAAAGAATCGAACACTCATTGAGATGGCAAGGACAGTGCTAGATGAGTACAAGACGTCCGATCGCTTTTGGGCTGAAGCTGTCAACACCGCATGTCATGCAAGCAACCGCTTGTATCTACATCGACTCTTGAAGAAAACTCTCTATGAGCTTCTCACCGGTAACAAGCCTAACATCTCATGCTTTTGAGTTTTTAGAAGCAAATGTTATATGCTAAACAAGAAACCCAAATCCTCTAAGTTCACATTTAAAGTTGATGAAGGGTTCTTGCTTGGTTATGGATCAAACGCTCATGCCTACCGTGTATTCAACAAAACCAATGGTTGCGTTGAAATAGCACGTGACGTGACGTTTAATGAATCTAATGGCGTCTAAGAGAGGCAAGTTGTTAATGAAATTATAGATGATGAAGAAGCTTCGGCCATGGCAATCAAGAGGATGACACTCGGTGAGATCAAGCCACAAGAAAATCAAGAGTCATCTACATCCACAAATCAAGAGGAACATGATATGAGAAGAAGTGTTGAATCAAGTGAACAAGCACCACAAGTAGTAAATGATGAAGATGATCAAAGTGACAAGCTTTCAATTCATGATCAACACATTGAAGAAAGCAAGGAAGAGACAAGACCACAATTGCAACATACATGAGTACACCAAACTATGCAATGAGATCACCTCGTTGAGCAAATACTTGTTGACATTGACAAGGGGTAATCACTAGATCTCGTGTAGCTAAATTTTGTGAGCATTACTCATTTGTGTCTTGTCTTGAGCTTCTTAGGGTGAAAGAAGCGCTAAATGATTCGGACTGGATATTGGCTATGCAAGAAGAGCTCACAACTTCACAAGAAATGAAGTTTGGACTCTTGTGGAATGACCCAAGCAAAACATTGTTATAACCAAGTGGGTCTTTCGCAACAAGCAAAATGAAGACGGTGTTGTGGTAAGAAACAAGGTGAGATTGGTGGCCAAAGGATACTCTCAAGTCGAAGATTTAGATTTTGATGAAACTTATGCTCCTGTAGCTAGACTTGAATCAATTCGAATATTACTTGCCTTTGCTACTCACCACGGTTTCAAGCTGTTCCAAATGGATGTGAAAAGCGCTTTCCTCAACGGTCCGATTAAAGAAAAAGTATATGTTGAGCAACCACCAGGTTTTGAAGATCAAAAGTACCCGAACCACGTGTACAAGCTTCACAAAGCTCTCTACGGATTGAAGCAAGCACCAAGGGCTTGGTATGAGTGCTTGAGAGACTTCCTCATCATGTACGGCTTCAAAATAGGGAAGGCTGATTCTACTCTTTTCACAAAGAAAGTTTCTAATGATATCTTTGTATGCCAAATATATGTCAATGACATTATATTTGGTTCTACTAACAAGTCTCTTTGTGATGAGTTTAGCAAGCTTATGACCAAACACTTTGAGATGTCTATGATGGGAGAATTGACCTTCTTCCTAGGATTTCAAGTGAAGCAATTAAGAAAAGGGACTTTCATTTTTCAAGCAAAGTATACTCAAGACATGATCAAGAAGTTTGACATGGCAAATGCAAAGCCAATGAAGACTCCTGTGCCTACCAATAGCCATCTTGATCTCAACAAGAAGGACAAATCCGTAGATCAAAAAGTATATCGCTCCATGATTGATCCCTCCTTTACTTTTGTGCATCTAGGCCCAATATCATGCTTAGTGTGTGTATGTGTGCAAGATTTTAAGCCGATCCAAAAGAATGGCACTTAGTGACCGTAAAGAGAATTTTTAGATATCTAGTTCATACACCAAACCTAATGGAACCCCAAAGGCTCAAAATTCAATCTCATTGGGTATTTCAATGCGGATTATGCCAGATGCAAAGTGGACTATAAAAGTACATTGGATACTTGCCAGTTCTTGGAAAGATCTCTAGTGTCTTGGTCATCTAAGAAACAAAATTCCGTTGCCCTTTCCACAGCCGAAGCTGGGTATGTCGTAGCTGGTAGTTTTTGTGCTCAACTTCTATGGATGCAACAAACTCTAAAGGATTCTGGTTACACTTTGAACCGTATTCCACTCCTATGTGACAATGAGAGCGTCATAAAGTTTGTTTACAATCCATGTGAGCACTTCCGCACCAAACAAATAGACATCCGGCTCCACTTCCTAAGAGACCACTCCATCAAACGGGATATAGAAATTTTTCATGTATCCACACAAAAGCAACTAGCCGACATCTTCACCAAACCGTTAGATGAGAGACGCTTTTGTGAACTTCGGAATAAACTAAATATCTTTGATTCTCAGAACGTGGCTTGAGGTGTTGCACATCTGTTGTAGCATAGGATAGATTTTGAAAATAAAAGATTTGCAAAATATCTTCCATATTTTGTTTTTGGAAATCTCAAAAGTTTTAGAAAATTTCATTAGGAGAAGTGTAATCATGGTTGATTGATTAATTGTTTCTGATCACACTTTGCATAATGATGTTTGATTTTTGAAAATTTGTCCAATGGTTCACCGTCCTCCAACATCAAATATTTACTCCTTGATTCAAGACTGCGAGGACCGGACAAGTCCGCAGTCCCGGACTAGTCCGCCAGCGGACAAGTCCGTGGAGCTGGACAATTTCGGACCACGGGGTCTATTTAAACCTCCAGTCTTCTTCTTCCTCAAACACTATTTCACTTTCTCTCTCCTACGCCAAACCTTACCTCATGACTCTCGTGGCGATCCGGCATTTCGACTGGTGGAAACTGAATTCATTCTGTGGAAAAGCTTCTCCACCCTCGGACTAGTTCGGAACCTCGAAAGTCCGCTCCATTTTCATCCTCATTTGAAGGTAATCTCTTCTCTAGGGTTTGAGTTTGAAATGTGGTTGTTCCCATTAATAACTTTTAAATCTCTTTCTTGATGTCACTCCTAGAATGCTATAAGTGCTTTGTATGCAATATAGCCAAGAGTTGTGGTTAGATATAAAAGTTGTGAAGATTTGTTCTTCGTGAGCACTGTTGAGCTCTGAACAATTTCGGGCAGCCAAACTAGTCCGCTTGCAGACAAGTCCGCTGCAAGGCAGACCACGTTGAACAAGTTCAATCAATTTTGATCAATCATTCTCACATTCCAATCTAATCAGGTGAAGGCAGTTCTCGTCGTGTGGTCAAGAAAGTTGGTACTAAGAAGAGAAAGGTTCATCTTCTGGTTGTTAATCGTGATGACATTCAAGAGGAGCCTCAGACCATCAACATGGTGCTAGCAAAACCTTTGGATCATGAGAGAGGCAGGGAAGGTGTGGACGATATGAGGAATGCTTCAGCAACTATGATTAGGAGAGGAGAGAACTGCTATGATGAGGACAAGCAATGCCTTGATACAAGATTTTGAAGTTATTTTAATGCAGATTACTACTACTCTGTGTACTTGAAGCTGAAGAATCCAGTGATTAACATGCAATGGGTTGATTGGGAGTATATGACCAGAAAGAACAATTCTGTGTTCAATGAAGTGATTGAGGCTTGCACTTATCATGGGATCAAGAATATCTTGGGTTTTCATTATTCATAGAACAAAGTAGTGATAGCTCAGTTCTATGCCACTCTCTATTATCATCAGGAAGGAGAGGGTAAGATTTCTTGGATGACAGGGTCAGAACAGTACTCAGTGCAACAGTTTACCAACATCATCAAGTTCTGCAGTGATTTCTCTTGTTCAACTCGGATTCACAATGAGCCAGTACTTGATGTTAATGAGATGGACTTCATGTATGACACCTCCTCTCACTTCTCTCCGCCAAACACTACTGAATTTTTTCCCTTCTATAAGGTAATGCATCGCATTCTTAGGAAGACTTTGGCTACTAGAGAAGGCAATGCATCTAATCTTCATTGTCATGGAAGAAACCTTCTCAAGTGGTTGTTGGGTCAAGAGAAGTTCAACACTTTTGACTTCATATTCTCGGAGATTCTTGACATTGCACAAAAGCCAAATAGGGCGTGCGCTTATGCCCCCCTATATTTTGTGCATGATCGAGAAGATCACCGGCAAAGTGTTTGAGAAGGAGGAGTCACACAAGAAACTTCAACCTCACGTACCGGCTATTGTTACACGAGCTCCACCTACTCGTCCAGCTACTAGGAGGGCTCCTGCCAGTTCACCTCCATCATCCTCTCGTGGTAGAGGCGGTTTGTTCAAGATTCTCAAGGTTTTCTTCAAGATCTGTTAGAACATGGATGCTCGTGCTCACAAAAAAAAGGTTGCCCGAAAGAAGAACACTAGAGCTACTAAGGAATGGCAACACTAGCAGGGCATTTCTCGTTCACTAGACAGTTCAAATATTGAAGAAGAATCTCCTCTCACTTATGACCCGTTTGCAGATCTTACTCATGAGCAGCTTGCATACTTTGGACAGTAGCCAGATGAGGAATCCGAGGAGACAGCCAGTAATGATGATGTCGAGGAGTAGCTGCAACTATCTCTCTCTTTTTCTTTCATTTTTGGTGTCTTGATGCCAAAGGGAGAGAAATAGAGAAGCTCCTATCTATCTATCCATCCTTTATCTACCTTTGGTGTGAACTATGTGGACTTGTGTGTTTTTAAAACTTGGTTTGTAATATTTCATACTCTATGACATTTGCTTATGCGATGATGTGGTAGCTATGTGCTTTATCCATCTCATTGCATATTACTTTTGGTTACAATTTGAAATTTGTATAAGCTTCTATCGTCATCTTAGTATGCGTTGATGTGCATAGATTTAGGGGGAGCTTATATATTCTTTAACTTGTAATCTATTGATTATCTTTGTAGCTTCTCATTGTTTGTCATCAATTCACCCAAAAAAGGGGAGATTGAAAGTGCATCTAGGATCCCTTGTGGATTTTGAGATGAATTGTGACGAACAATGGAAGCATTTGATGGCATTTTGTGAGTATATGTGTAGGAACTAAGTTTATGGACCTTTATCGAACCCCAAAAGAGAAAAGAGAATCGTTGGCTCCTCAGCTTCGGATTTTATTTGTTTATTTTTCTTGAGTCATAGGACCACCGTACTATCAATGGGGGTTCAGCATTTTTGTCTTGAAAATGGTTAAGTGCTCAAACTTTCTCATTCCATCGTTATCTTAATCATCTTAGTTTGGTTACTGGCTTCGGACTTGTCCCGTGTCTCGGACTTGTCCGCGAATGGACTTATCTGCCCAATGGCCGAACTCCAGAGAGGGAGCACATAGCTCACTCCGGACTTATCTGAGTGTCCGGACTTGTCTGGCACCGAACATGTCTAGGTCAAGCTGCGGACTCTAGAGCGTTGTTCACTTCGGCAGAGTCAGACAAGTCCGAGCCCGGACTTATCTGACAAGGCCTGCGGACTCCAGAGAAGGAGCCCCCGTTGTCCGGACCTCCGAACTTATCTGCTGGGTGGGCGGACTCCAGAACGGTTTTACCGCGACCTGACCGAACTTGTCCGCTGGGTCGGACTAGTCTGCTGGTGGACTTATCTGTGCCCTCTGCGAACTCTAGAGAGATGACCATGTTACCGTTGAGCCCGATGTTCGGACTTGTTCGGACCTTCGGACTAGTCCGCTCCTGATATTTTCGGAGGGTCATCCTTAAGTGATCTATATTCCCCCCCCCCACGTCGTAGGATTACCAAAAGCTTGTACATCTTTTCAAATCACGCCTTGAGACCCTCTGAGATCCACCTCTCCTCCTTCACTCGTTCTTCATTGAATCCCTTAGGTTATGATTGAAGGAAGAGAAGATTGTGAGTCCTTCAGCCCTCCTCCTCCACTCGTTCTTCATTGAATCCACTAGGTTTTGATTGAAGAAAGAGGTGATTGTGAGTCTTTCACCTCTCGTTTCAATTTGAGCACTTGATCTTTTCATTGTAGGACTTGCAGGGCCTATTATTTTTGGAGATTCGTCTCCTAGACGGCTAGGTGAAACCTGAAATCTATTAAGACGATTGTGGTGAGATCCGGGAGGTTTGTATCACCCCTCATTGATCTAGTAAAAACAAAGTTGATCTTTGTGGTTACTTGGAAAGGTTTAGGGTTGAGTACAACTCAGTCATTTGTGGACTCCTTAACGGTGACGTAGGCTTCTGTGTGGAGCTGAACTTCGGTCAAAAATCTATGTGTCTCTTGTCTTCGTTTGTTTTTGTGGTTGATCTATTTCCACTGCGATTAGCGGACTTATCCGCAAGGACCGAATTTGTCCGCTACCGAACAAGTTCGACTGACCGAACTAGTCCATCCTCTGTTTTACTGGTCAAATTGTTTTTAAGTCTTGATTTTCAGGTCGTTGCCTATTCACCCCCTCTAGGCAACTTTCAATATGTAATATCAATGGTATATGCTATATATCCACGATGTACGTGTGTGCCAACTACTGATCTAGAGATTGGTACGGTGCTCACAGGTAATCTTAGAAATGGGGTACGACACCGAAAGGGCCACCTATCTACAAACGCACATATGTGTTGTTTGTTAAATTTACTCAACCTTCTGATTAGGCTATATCATGTACGAACGTTGGGTTTGGAACTTCATTTAGGTCCCTTTTGGAACGAAGGTATTTTATAGGAGTAACATGGAAACTTCATAAGAGAAACGTAGAAAATAAAAAAAATTCTCGCGTTCCAAAGGAAGTCATATTGAAATAAGGGTTGCGCAGCTTACGCTCCAAGGTCGATATTTTAATTTGATTTTATAAGCAATAAAATGCCTTACATTTTTATTATATGTAGTTTGAATCAAAAGGAATTTTTAGCCTAAATTGTTCCTCTAATCATACAAACTCACATGGACGATCGTTGGTTGGTTCCATGAACTGAGATAACCACTGTCAGCGGGCAACGGTCCTAATCTATTTATGGCCGGAAAAATAATCATCAGCTTAAACTAAGCGTCGAATTCAACGTAGGCGCTCAGCTGCTAGGTATGAAAGGAATGTGTGTTGGTTGTCAAATTAATAGATATCAACCAAATTAATAGATATCAACCCCCGCGCGGAGCAGCGGCCGATCAACCATCAAACCGTCGTTGTCCCCGTCAACGCGCAATCAGGTAATTAGAGGCATCTGGAGGGCAGGTCTTACAAAACCGCTACATTACTAGTTTTTGAAATAACAAAAAATGATCAGTTCACTGGGAAAACGTTCGGTTTACTGTTCTGCACCAGCAGCCAGATTTGATTTTTAGAGAAAATCGATCATCCGTGAAACTGGATTGGATCGGTTTTTTATCGGTCTTTATAACAACCAACCGGTTTTTTGAACCCTGCTAGAGGAAGCTGCATGCAGGTGCGTTTCTGTCGTTGTGCTACGTACGTAGCGTGTTCTCTGCTCTGATATTAGTTGGAATGATGAGAACGGTCGATCGACGCCGGTATTATTGTCTCTAATTCATCATTATTACCTTACGCTTAATCATCTCGTGGTAGATCCAGCTCCTATTTAAGCACGGGACATGGCAGAACGTTCATCAGAGTAAAGCTAGCAAGAAGACCTCCCACTCAACAGAATAATTTGGTCACGTTGTCTCCTGCTCGCGAGTTGTGTGTGCATTTGCTGCAAGGTCCGTAATGGCGCTGATCAGGTCGCTGGTCGTCTGGTCTGTTCTTGCGGCGTGCGTCGCTACCGGCACCGCGCAGTGGTCGCAGGGCACGGCGACGTTCTATGGCGGCATTGACGGGTCCGGGACAATGGGCGGTGCGTGCGGGTACGGCAACCTCTACAACGCCGGGTACGGCGTCAACAACGCGGCGCTGAGCTCGGCGCTCTTCAACGACGGCGCGTCGTGCGGGCAGTGCTACACCATCGCCTGCGACCCGTCGCGGCTGGGCGGGGAGTGGTGCAAGCCCGGCAACTCCATCACCGTCACGGCCACTAACCTCTGCCCGCCCAACTACGCGCTGCCCAGCGACAATGGCGGCTGGTGCAACCCGCCGCGTCCGCACTTCGACATGTCGCAGCCGGCGTGGGAGCACATCGGCATCTACCGGGGTGGCATCATCCCGGTGCAGTACCAGCGGGTCAAGTGCTCGCGCACCGGCGGCGTGCGCTTCGCATTCGCCGGGTTCAACTACTTCGAGCTCGTCAACATCCAGAACCTCGCCGGCAGCGGGTCCGTGGGCGCCGCGTGGATCAAGGGCACCAACACGGGGTGGATCCAGATGTCTAGGAACTGGGGAGCAAACTGGCAGTGCAACGCTCCCCTCGTAGGCCAGGCGCTCAGCTTTGCCATTACCAGCACCGGCGGGCAGTACATTCAGTTCCTGGACGTCGTGCCGGCATGGTGGCAGTTCGGCCAGACCTTCAACACCGACCAGAATTTCGACTACTGATCGACAGAAGCGGAGTTTCTGCTTTTTTCTCATGACCTTATTTTCGTAACGTCCGGACTTGGCAGGTGTGTGTGTACGTGGCTCTACGTGCTAGTTCGTGGTTTTGGCGAAGCTGGCGATTCTTTCCATAACCCATTATTTGTACCTTACCCTTTCTTCCTACTGGTATCAATATATATATATGCATGTAAAATTGTTACTTCGACTGAATGAAGAACTGCAAAAGAAGGTCCAAAGTGTTCCACCCTTCTATATATGAGAGCTAAAATTGACCACGAAAACAGATGTGTAAATTTCCTAAATTCGATTATAACAGAATAATAAATATGGAGTCATATAGCTTATTCTGAAAATTTTCTGCATGCATAGTCCATGCATCTCATCTAAAATATGTAAGAGTCGTATAGAACAGATAAATGGTCTTCAAGATGACACCAAAAAAGGTACTAATTCGGGAAAGACTCGGCAAGGTGATGGTTTTGCATACACATAGGTGCTGGTTTTGCTGCATACTAGTACCTGGGTACCCATGCGGTGGCACGGCGAAGGTCAGTCCATGATGTCCATCGTTATCATGCTTTTATTTTCGTTTACAAATATTGAACCTTTTGAAAGTGATATTCACTAGTTGTCATGCCATTTTTGAATCGTGCCAGACAGAGCCACCGTCTAAAGAAAACCTTAGACATCTCCAGCGGCCCCATGGTGATCGCATTCCCCTAATGCTTGATCGTCGTGTGGCCATTCCAATCCAGAGTCATCTTTTGCAATGCATGCGCCTAATAGCTAACAACAAACACGTGAACGGCATGACCTTCTAGGGCCGCTAGAACGGCTGCCCCTCGGCGCAGGCGGCGGTGGAGGCTACAACAGATGTACTCCCTCCCTTCCAAAATATAAGCATTTTAACATTTAGTCAAAGTCAAAATTTTATGATTTTAACTATTAATAATATATAATTAATAATAATTTATCATATAAAAATTATATTTTTTAATTTATCATTAAATCAACTTTAATAAAAATTATATCTTTATATTAAAAATTATATAATTTTTTAGATATTATTAATAGATATTAAAATATTTTGATTTTATCTAAACTTAAAAACACTTATATTTTGAAACGGAGTCGCACCGACGGCAATGGCTACAACGATATAAAGGTCCGCAACCACGTCCACATCAACAGTAACAAGCACACCATCCACAATAGTAGAGGCTTCAACCAAGGATCAAGCCCAGCGGTCGGGGCCAGCAGAACGGGCATTGGCAGCAGTGGCGATTCGTAGGGAAAACTGGTTTCTCTGGTGTCCTTTCAGAAATTGTAACGGTAGCAGTGGTCACAGATGGGCGGCACAGTTTGTTTATCTAGCTGACTAATTATTAATTTGAACTAATAATTAATTGATCAACGATTAGTAAATTACTTATTTGGAGCTAGGACTGATTCATCCTGCATTGAGATCTCTATTTCGTCATTGACTAATTGTTAATCTGTGACTGTTTGTATCTAAGATTAATTAATTCTAACTTGGTTTCTAAAAAAAAAAATTAGTGTATTTTAGACTTTTTACTATATCCACCAATTGTTAGTCTCTATTAGCCTCCTTGATCAATTAATTAGAAAATAATTAGTTCGTGAGTGGACTAAAACCTCTATTAGTCTGTCTATTTAAAAAAATAATTAATTTTTAATTAGTAAATAATTAGTCGATCGAATCTGAACAACGCCTTAAGCTGAGCAGAACGCAAGGCTGCGCTACAAGAGGAGAAGCAGCTTCAAGCCACGGTGGCGAGCGGCAGGCAGCTCGACGTGTGGCATTGGAGGAGCAGGGCGCAGTGATGAGTACGCAAGGAATGTATGTTGGTGAAGGTTTATAAAATCATTCAAAACCGACCGGTTTTCACAGTTTTTAGTGAAACCGATTCGGTTCGGTTTCATCGGATGATTAGTTTTTAAAAAAAAATTAAAAAATAAAAATTTGAAAAATTTTGGAATACCGAAAACTGGTAAAACTGGCCAATAAACTGGTGGATTTTAAATTTTGAAATCTGAAATCGTAAAAGCCGAAGAAACCGGTCGGTAAACTGATAAAACCGCTCTGTAAACCAGAAAAACCGACCGAATTACTGTAGCATTTCGTTTAAATTTTGAATTTTCGATTTAAAGTGGTTTTTAGCCAATTTTTTCGTTTTTCGCGGTTTTTGTCAAACCGGTCCTGACCAGTTTTAATGGTTTAAACGAAATCATAAACATTAGTGTTGATTGCCAAATAAAAAGAAATCAACTCCTGCGTGGTGCGCCAGCCAATCAACCATCAGACCGTCGTTGTCCGTTACTGTCGTTGTGCTACGTTACGTGTTCTCTGCTCTGATATTAGTTGGGATGATAAGTGAGAAGGGTGTTCCACGCCGGCATTATTGCCTCTAATTCATCATTATTAGCTTATGTTTAATCATCTTGCGTGTGATATTACGTTTAATCATTTCCTTCCGTTCCTAAATTGCTGTTGCACATTGTAATCAAACAATACGTGCTGCATTGACACTGTGCCTCTTTCGGATGCATCTGATCTCGTCAGATTCAGGAGAAAATCAACTTCACCCAGTAAAAAAATAGTGTTGCATCTAAGATATTGGCCTCAATCCTTCTGACTTATCTATGCCTGATATGTCTTCTAAATTATGATTTGTTTGATGGGGAGATTAGAAAAAGCTCTGGGTGGGACTGGAGCAACACCCAATTCTTCGAACAACAAACTGAAGACCGAGCACATGGGCCATTCAATATCCTAACCCAATCTACCGCATAAAACTGTGAAGTTCATAGCCTATGAGAAGTTGATTTGTTATGTGCAAATTTTTATCCGTTCTCTTGCATGATTATGGAACTTGAGATACATTAAACTGTATCAAACCTACAATAAAATGAAATGACGAAGGCTTCAAATGTATTGTGACATAGAGCTATTGTTACGTGCTAAATTAATTATTTATTCGAGTGGGTTTGATAGAGTGATTGTTATATTGTGCAAAGCTTTTTTTGCGATTTAGGCCCCGGATTATTGAGCTGATTATGGATCTGGTTATGCATAATCCCTATTAAATGGATCCCCTAAAATCGCTCATGCATGGAAAGCTGCAAAAATCAGGAGGAGGGAAATGAATTGGGAGCAAAATTGGCAAATCTGCCGCTTATTGCAGCTCACCCATCACCTGTGAAACAAAATTACCGTGCTGCCCCTGCCTCTTTTCATGAAATTACTAGAATTGCCCCCGCTTCCCTTTTCACTCATCCTGTCGATCTCTCTCGCGAGCGGACCCAAGCGCCGCCGGCCATGAGCGCGGCGCGCCGCCAGGCTGCCGGAGGGCCCAAAACGGCTGCCTACCATGGAGGAAAGGAGAGATCCGGAGGAGGAGCCTCCAATCCAGGTGACAGACTCGAGTTTGGAGTGGAATCCATTCCGAACAATGGCGCGACCGCGAGTCCAAGGAGGAGCTCCGCCCTGCCGGTCGACGGCGCTGGTTCCAACGTTCCGATATGCTTGGACGGCGCTGGATCGGGTGGCTTCGGTGGTGCTGGCTCGTGGCCTGCCTTCCCCAGCTCGGGCGGACTCGGCGCCCACGGCTCGGGCGGCCGCGCTGGCACCCGCTCGGATGGGCGCGGCTCGTGGCCTAGCGGCATCGGCTGGGGCGAGCATGGCGGCCACTGCTCGACGGCCCCAACGATCGCAGCAGCAAAGCGCCAGGAGGGCCGGGCGGCGCTAGCTCGTGCTCGGGCGGCGCCGACTCGTGGCCGGGCAGCGCCAGCTGGGGCAGGCCAGGTGGCCACGGTGCGAGGCCGGGCGACGCCAGCCCGCTCGGGTGGACACGATGCGACGCCAGCTCGGGTGGCCACGGTGCGACGCCAGGTGACCCCAGCTCGGGTGGCCACGGTCTGGGCATTCCATTCCAGATGTTATGAAGTTGGTTAAGGAGTGTGGTGCTACTTCTTGGACTATGAGCATTTTGTTGCATCTCTAATTTTTACCAAGAGAGCTGAGAGGCAGATGTTTATGACCTTAGATACTTCCGAAGAAATATTTCAGTGGCTAAAAAAGAAGCATGAATAGATAACTAGGAATGATGTATCTAAGTAGAGCTAGTATTTTAGTACTTTGTTGTTGCATGGTGTTTGTTCTCTTATGACATACTCCCTCCGTCCCCAAATACTTATTATTTTAGGTGTGGGCACAGGAATTAAGGATGGTGAAAAGAGTGGGATGGGCTGAAAATGAGGAGAAGAGAGATAAAGATAAAGATATATTAGAAATAGAAAAAAAAGTGTATTGGAAAGCGAGGATGACAAGTAAAAGGAGAGAACTTGTGAACTCTAGAATGACAAGTAATTGGGGACAGAGGGAGTAATACTTTGGCACAGTTTGTTGGGTTTTAGTACTTTGTTGTTGCATGATGTTTGTTCCCTTATGACATAATACTTTGGCACAATTTGATTTGTATGTTATGTCCAATATGCAAGTATAGTTCTGATTCTGACAAGTCTGCTAGTGATTCTGATTATGTTAGTGATTCTGATTCTTCTGATGATGAGTGGACTACAAAGACTTTGACGCTTATTCAATCTGCTCAGAATAGTATTTCTGGTACAACTGTTCTTGCTTGTAAGTACTATTTGACTTATATTGATAAGAATCCTGCAAGAATACCAATACAAAGTGGTTATAGTTGGACAATGGAAACTTTGAACACTCCAGGAGCAAGTCACAATTCTTTCAGAATGAGTGCTTCTTTATTCTACAAACTTCATAATATACTAGTGAGTACTTATGGTCTCCAATCATCACATCACATTACCTCCATAGAATCACTTTCTATCTTTCTTGTCATATGTGGTCATGGTTAGTTGTATAGTGGTTTACAAAATACCATCAAGCATTCTGGGGAGACAGTAGAAAATTTGGAGAGGTCTTGGATTGTATGGTGGCTATGTGTAAGCACTATATAAGACCCATTGATCCTAACTTTTCTACTACCCACAAGCGTATTAGTGGTGACCGTAGAATGATGCCCTATTTTAAAGACTGCATTGGAGCCCTAGGCCTCCAAATGATCTTATTAGATACATTGGTCGAAGCAGCAAACCAACTCAAAATGTTCTTGCAGTGGTTGACTTTGACTTGAGATTTACATATGCCTCCGTTGGAGACACTAATGTTCTCTTTCATACATTGGAGAATGACAGGCTCTTTCCACATCCTCCACTTGGTAAGTCTAGAATACTACTAATATTTATGTTGTTGGTACATTTATACTAATCTTTTATGCATTAATCTCTATCGTTTGTCATGTCTACTTAGAAAAATATTATAATGTTGATGCTGGATACCCAAATCGCCATGGATACTTAGCGCCATACAAGGGTGAAAAGTACCATATTTCAGATTGGAGGAGGGATCCAGCTCCAAGAGGTGAGCAAGAGCTTTTCAACCATTTGCATTCTAGTATTCGTAATGCGGTGGAGCGAGCATTTGGTGTGTGGAAGATGAAGTGGCGAATTCTATTGAAGATGCCGAGTTACCCAATGGATAAACAGATGATGATAGTGGATGTTACTATGTGTCTCCACAACTTTATTCGTGAAAAAGATGCTCTAGATAATGATTTCAGCAAGTGTGATCGTAATCCGGACTATATCCCTACTATACCTTCGAGATACGCAAGGTATCTCCCTTCCCAAAGTGCCTCAGATACATCAACTCCGTTAGCTACTGAGCATACTATGGATAAATTCAGAGATGATCTAGCAAGAGCAATTTATCTATCAAGATCATCACATATGTCAAACTGAAGTGAGGTATCCGTTCTAGTACTTTGCCATTCTCTTATTTGTTTTGGGAAAAAAGATTCTGTTTTCTGTTATTTGTAAACTGCACCATTCTGTTATATTGTGACTAGTCAAACATAATAGAAAGTGAAGTTTCAGTACTAAAATTAATTCGGTTATATACTTGATGACTGAAAAAGTTCATTTTTTCTTGTTTCAGTTCAGCTATATACTTTATGACTGAAAAAAGTTCATTTTTTTCTTACAGTTCTAATTTCAGTTCAGCTATATACTATATGACTGAAAAAAGTTCATTTTTTCTTACAGTTCTAGTTTCAGTTCAGCTTCAGTCAACTCAGTTCAGTTCAGTTTCAATTGCAGTTCAGTTCAGTTTCATATTCAATTCAGTTGAGAGCCTACGTTTGAGTGTGGACGCTGAGCATCATGGATGGCAATGCGCGATGGCGAATGATGGTAAGCATCTGTCGACAACTGAGCTCTGGGTCTTCTGATGTTGCCGCTGTATCAGTGGTGGTTCTTCTAATTAGTTCCTGAAATTTATGTTTCAAATGAATTCAAGTGAATCTCTTCAGAACTTTTAACCAACACAGCGTGAACTAGCACTTGTAACATACTGCAGTAAACATCCACTGCAAGTTTCCTATGTAGTGTACTCGTTTTTTTGGTTACTGTGGAGTGTAATCGTTGATTCTGAACTCAAGTATGCTAGTTTCCTGTAACCTGCTGCTTGCACGCCCCGTGAAGCTGAAACTCCTGCACCTGCCGCTGCCTGTTCTGTTACGTAATGTGTAGACAAAGCAGGAGAATACAGGTTGTGTTAGACAAGGGTATTAGGGGTATTTTAACACAGCCATTCATTATAGAAAAAGACATCATAAGCTGGGCATAATCTGATTTGCCAAACGGCTTCAAGGAGGGCTTCAGATTATTCTAAAAATCTGCTCAACCACATAATCCAAAGCCAAAGTTCATTTTTGATAATCTGAAGCCCAACCAAAGGGGGCCTTAATTTTTAGATAATGGTAAAAAGAGTACCAGAGCCCATTATTGCAGAAGCTTTGCTATTTTGTAGTTTGGAGTTCTTTAAGGTTAACTAAATCTTACTGTTTGGCTCGTACGTCCAATACGAAATACTTCTATTTGGAAGAATAATAATGACTGAAAGCCAGTGAGGTTTGATTTAGGGCCTCTTTGGTAGGGATTATAATTATTTAAAAAATTGCTCACACTTTATATTATCTATGCAAATCACTTATTCAACTTACTTACATAATCTGTGTTTAGCAAAATAGCTTATTTAATATGGATTATAGGTAGTGAAAATAAAGAAGTGGTAAAAAGTTACTATTTGTAGCTTATGGGTGATAAGTATAAAATGTAGAAATAATTATAGGTGAATGTATGCATAATCACTTATGAGTTTTAAATGTTTGGTAGAGATTATAACATAAATTATGATAATCATTAGTAAAATCAGCCTCATAATCTCCATCAAAGGAGGCTTTGTATCTACACTTTGGGGGTTCACCCACAAAAGTGATGTTACTGAGAAGTATTGCATATGCAAGCTTTGTTTAAATTTCATGATAAAACCCAAGATTCACTACTATAAAACGAGCCTACGGTGTCATTTAAAAAATTATAACAATGTCAGTTGAACGTAACAGCCGACAAAGTCCCACTGGCCCTCTAACGTTACGATCCGATACTGTTGTGATCGCAACAGTGTTGGACTCAAAGAGATATTATTCTACAAAATGACACTAATGGCTAACATTATTTAATAGTGTCGGTCACAGTAGACGTCACGAGCAACCGATACTACAGAACACGACACCAGTGTCGGTTATTGTTTACTTCATCCACATCTGACACTAGGAAGGAACACTATAGTATCGAACAAATGTGATCTAACAAAAACCGACACTAATAATGAATCTATCAGTGTCGAACGTGCTGACATCAAGAATAACTGAAACTAGTGTTTTTTAGCAGTGTCGGTTTTTGGTGTCGTAGGTAAGGACGATACAACTATCTCATGTATTGTATATAATGAAAAAAGAAAAAAAGTACAACAATATGTTCGGATTGCACATTACTGGCTGTGCAATGTACAATTTGGACATACAGTTTACATGCTCTCTCGACAAACGACAGAAAGGCAGATCTTATAAATAGTTTGACACTTGCAAGAATATGCGAGGTGGGACTAAAGTACAATGAGCAATAGTGTCGGTTAAGTATTATGTCAGCACAAATCGATATTAAAACGATAAACCGACTTTGCAGTTGGGAGGACACTTTTAACTTGTACTAATAATATTTATAAATTTACATAACTTGTAAACATAATATTTATAAAATTACTACTACTACTTATAATAACTAGTTTTCCATGTCCGAGTCCTCCATGTCGAAGTCCTCTTCATCCTCCTCTTTCTCCTCCTCTCGAACAGCTGACTTGGCTACCTCGGTGGAGAAGCGCTTGATTGTCGCCTCTACCTCCTTGGTTACCGCGTCGCGATGGGACACCAGCTAAACTAAGGTGTCGAAGAGGAAGTCAGGTTGTCATACCTTTACCGCAGACAGTATGCGGTACGCAACTGCCTGCGTCAGGTCATGGCACTCTGACTTCATCTTCTCAGGGAGCCGACTAAGCATCCCTTCCAGAGGACCCATGGCGTGGAGAAAGTGGGCAGGAGACCCGCCCCCCTTGGCCTAAAAGGAGCTCTAAGACTCCTCAGCTTCAGATTCTTCACAGCACTGTTCATCTTCTTGAAGATGTTCAATGCCATGTCGGTTTGAAGCCGGAGAGACACCCGCATATCGTCAAGATCTTAGCGAATCTTGACGAGTCGTGCCTCCGACTCCTCAAGCTGCCTCTCCAGCTCCTGCACTTTCTGAAACCACCCTCCGATGTCATGTCGATTTTTAGAATGTGCTTCCACTGTGGTGCGGATAAAAAAGTCGCGTATCTTAACCTAACAGCAATAAGCCAATCAGCGATCAACGTCCCTATGGACCACCCTAACTTGAAGGGCAAGAGGAAGAATGATCAAAAGACGTACCATAACGTGTTGGTCGAAAATGCTAGGACAGAGAGTGCATCATGGCTCCTTATAAATTTGAGTGAGTATGCTTTCCTCTATCACTTAACCCTAATTTTGACTAATAAATTCAAACACTAACATGATTAAATGTACTTTTGTTTTAGCGATCATTGGATTGCTTTCATGATATATCCAAAATTAGAGAAGGCTTGGTTATTTGACTCCCTTGATCGGGAGCACCTACAATGATTTTTTGCAAGTCCTTGATGCGTAATGACCTCTAATATTATTTTAATTTTTTAGTGATCTAATATTCATAATCATGACACAATATTTTTTATCGGTGACAACGCTTACCGGTTCAACATCAAGCTTGAAGTAAAACACCATCCAAAACAGAAAGAAAAATTATCGTACAAAACACATTTTTCGGTACTACTACACCATAATTCAATAATCTATATCACTATATTTTTGTCTATATCTTTGAGACTTTTAATCTTTCTATTTTGTTCCCAATGTGTGCAAAACAAGCTCCTGGCAATGTCCATTGTGGCTATTATGTGTGCAAATACGTAGAAGTTAGCTCTGAAAAATACATGACATTGCCCAAAGAAGATTATGTGTGAAAAAATATAAGTACTTACAGTTTTAGTAATATTGTTATATGTATTTTCACATTATGTTGATATTTGCATTTTAGTAATTATTAATTATGTTCTTAATATTGGCAGCCAGACAAGCAGGTGCAAATGCAAGAAAGTTAATCTGATAAAGCCACACTCTATGACATTGCATCTCGAATGATCCGCTTTATGATGTATTAGTTTATTCATCCAATAGGTAAATATTATGACCTAGAAGGTGCTGTGGCAAGATATGAAGAACTTTTTAATTGGTGTGAGAAATATAATAATTCTGAACTAATTCGACAAAACTTTGAGGCTGAACAAAAGAGAATTAATGAACAAGACCGGAGTTGGCCGAGCAAATGAAATTTTAGTTGTTAGTTCTATGTGAAGTATGTATATTTATGTATATGTGTAAATTAAGCTGCTGCAGTGGATGAACTTGTGTACATATTGATGATAAACATTCACTTTGTGAATATATTGTCTCCGTCAATATATTTTATTAATTTGTTATTTGCATTTGATTTATGTTATTCAGATGGTTCTTATTTAAATACATGGAAGTGTCGATTTTGTGATATCACAGAAACCGACACCTCTAATCCAGAAAGTAGTGTCGGTCACATGACGTCGTAATATATAACATGAGAGTCCTGTAAACAATATCGGCAAAATTGACATCCTTGATATCGATACTGTTGGTAGTGAGAGCAGTGTCGGTTGCATGACGTCAACACAACTGAAACCACAGTGAAAATGATAGTGTCAGTTCTATGACGTCATAATAAACGACACTGATGCTAACATAAATCAGTGTCAGTCATATGGCATCAAAAGAGTGACAATGGTGTAACTAATAGTAGCGTCGATCAGATAATATCATGTCGTTCGACACTGCTGTTGTAGTTACTTCTGTCAGTCAGATGATATCGTGCCGACCGACCGACACTCCTATTGTTATTGCTAGAGTCAGTCTCGCTGACATCATCTTGACCGATACTGAAGACACTACTATCAGTGACGGCTAGATGATGTTATTTGACTGACACTAATAATTTGATTCAGTGTTGGTTTCTTCATATCAACATTGATTACTGTTTACAGCAGTGTCATATGAGGAGTGCCGCACAATTTTACCAACATTGCAGAACCTTACCACCTAACATTGAAGAGTTTTTTTATACCAGTTATTAAAACACTTTTTTTAATGTAGAAGTTTTATCATGTTTAAAGCTATAGGTTTAAGTAGATTACAATTCTCTTTTAATCATTTGTATTCCTATTTTTATTCTCTAGAACATTTCATCGATGTGACTTGAGTGCCAGAGTGGTTGACATGCATGCAAATGTTCCATGTCTCTTTACGTTTTAAACAGGCCAATCTGTAACAACTCCGAGTTCACAGCATGAGGAAATTCTTTTGAGATACTTCGCTTGGAAATTTAATTTAGCCCATATAAGCAGAGGCCTAAATGTTTCAGCCCAAACCCAGGGCGTCATTTGACCCGAAATTAAAGCCCACCGCAAAGCTGAACCACGTAGCAAGATCAAGGACATTTATCCTTCCAACAAGAACGAAGGAAGCCAGCCGATTCTACCACTGCCGATGCATGGTCCTACTACAAGCCGGCGACGAAGAGGGACGAGAACCAGATAACGAGGTCCTCGCTGAGGTGATGCTGGTCGTCGTCGAGCAGACCGACGCCGCCGACGTGCAGGCGGCAGAGCGGGCACGTCCGCCGGCCACACCGCGCGAGCCAGCGGTCGACGCAGTCCCGGTGGAAGGCGTGGCCGCACGGCAGCCGCCGCAGCTCCTCGCCATCGCGGCACGTCGATATGCAGACGACGCAGCACTGTTCCACCGCCGCGTGATGGTCCTGCTGCCCGCGGCCGCTTATCCACCGCTTGCAGCCCTCGCCGGCAACCGCCACCTCGACGGTGCCGGAGAGAGCCGAGGAGAGCAGCGCCACCACCTGGCTCACCGTCACCACCATCTCTCTTCCAATGGAGCAGCAAAAGCAAGTGAGCAGTGGATGAGTGAGTGAGTGAGAGTGGAGAGCAGCATTGAGAGGCTCGATTGCGATGGCTTATAAAGGGACCGAGTGAGCGAGGGTGTGCGTTCTGGATCAGCGTCGATCATCTGGACTTATTAGGCCACTGGCGCTGGCGCACAAGGGGACAGAGAAGGTGCACCAAGAACAACAGTGCCCACCCTCCCTATCATCTCTAATCTGATTCTAAACCAATCTTTCTTGGATACAAAGCGTCCTTGCGAAAGGCCGGATTGTACAGGAGAGCATCAATTATGACTGCATCGACATGACAGTACCGTTGCAGGATATCCTAAATATACGTACAGAATCCGTTGAAACCTTGGCTGTGGAAAGGTGCTACCTTTCTCACAGCTTAAGCATCGTCACTAACCACCGGCAATATAGAACTGTAACTGAATCTGCAATGTGCAAAGCCCCGTCACTCATGTCGGTCGCAGCCGAGCAGAGAGACGTGTCGGTTGACCTAAGCTGCAATTGCTTCATCCGCACAAAATCTAGGGAGGCCCTTTTCCCATGGCTACTCAACTTATTCAGTGTTGGGTAAGTAATCGCGAGGAATGAGTGAGCATGGTTCGTTAGGTGCACTGACCGGCGAGCCGTCGCGGATGGGATCGCAGCTGATCGGCCCGTGGCACGTCGAGTCACTGGATCACCGGCTTTGATGTCCCAATGCATCCAATTGTCATCTCGTATGAATGTATGATCCCCATGTCGATGGTACACTTGTGCAGTGTTCTCCGTCCAGTCTTATATCGTTATCTGCAGGTTGTGATTCATGTGGTGAAAACATCAGTCTTTGAACATCAGATTTTTCAAAACCATCAAAACAGGTTACTACTAAAAATCCATTTTCTAGTGATACAAAGCTGAGAGAAACAGTATCGAATTAAAAAAAAAAAAGAAGAGAAAGGACGTCGTACAGTGTGGGCGGAAGCGTAGATAGCAGGTTTAGATGGAAATCGGTCATCAGTCAACATGATGTTCTTCTATGTCCAATGACAGATGGAATATTATGCAACGGTCGTTGGATCCTGTGCACAAAAGGCCACACCTACATACTCCCTCCGTTCTTTAATTGATTGATGATGTCGTTGTTGACTTTTAAATTTAATTTTGACTATTTGTCTTATTCAAAAAATTTGCTCCAATGCGTAAAATTTTAAGTTGTGGTTCAAATAACTCTAATGATAAATCAAATTATATCAAAATACATAAAATTTATCAAAAAAAATAAATTGGATAAGAAAAATGGTTAAAATTGAATTTAAAAATCAACGGTGACGTCAATTAAAAAACGGAGGGAGTATAAATCAATCTACTACTATTGTGATGGAAGAAAATCCTGGCAGATGCTAGATTACTTTTGGGTTATCTGGCACCAACTTTTAGCTGGTCATCTGTACTTCAGCTTTAGTCTTTCTCTTTGCTGAAAAGCTAGCTTTAGTGGTTCTTATTTTTCTTATTTGTTTTTCAAATATACATTGAGTAAAGGAACAAATAAACATGTTTTCTCATGTGCTGATAATTGCTACTCCCTCCATCTCAAATTATAAGTCGACTATTTAAGTTTTCTCAAATTATAAGTCATTCTTACTTTTCGAGACATCTTTTTCTCTTTCCAATACATCTCCACTCTATCTCTCCTCCTCTCCTCCTCGTTTTCAGAACACCTCACATTTTCCACTTTTCTTAACTCCCGTGCCCAGCTCCAAAACGAGTTATAAAACGGGACGGAGGAAGTAATATCAAGGGACAGACCAAGTTATTGCTTTTCTTATAAGGATCACAATCAGTGTATAGTTATTCCAGCAAAAAGCATTGTCATTCAAGAAGAGAAACAATATAAACCCTTTTCAAAAACAAATCAGCAATCATGCATCCACATCATTCTATTGGAAAATCATGTTGGTATGCCAGCATGGCAATGACATACTACAACATGCACAAATTTGATGAGAGCACTAGCTCTTCTTTTATTACCAACTCTCGCTTCAAGCTACAGTGTGATCTCATCAGTTGTTGAAGATGGGGAAATTCAGCCTGAGGAATCCTTAGAGCTAGAGCTTGGCTCTTGTTCTGGGTTCTCTTGGTGATCTTCAATCAACTTTCCATCTTTGGGCACAAGACAAGGAATTCCATCGACTACCTAGAGTCAGAATGAAAAAAAGGGAGTTGTGAAATATGACAAATAAATAGAACAATTGTTCAATCAGAAAGAAGTGCAGGATGGATGATTTAAGCAATGAGAGAGGATTGAAATTTTCAAACAGCATAACAGGCTCGAGTTTTCCTTGGGTGTATCCAAAATCCACAACAAATCATTCAGCAATTCCCTTTTCCAAATGCGGTCAGTTGTTTGTGACTTGTGAGCCATTTGGTGTGCACTTTGAGTGTTTTATTCTCCCATCATGTGCTAGCTATCATCTATATTGTGCCAACCACAAATACACTTACTGATCCACATGTACTAGCTATCAGCTAACACTTTGATTCTGAAATATAATATAAGTGCTAACCTCCACTATCGGTTCTGAAACTTCCTAAAGGACATACACAATGATTGTTCCTGATCCCACTAAAATCTACTTATTCGGTACATAGATGATTTGTATGTGTACGTTTCGGCTCGCAGGAGACAAACGTAAGCACATCAACATTATGGCTGCTAAATGGGATATCGTGTTCTCCAACCCCCCCC
>BCLF01000108.1:306960-328958 GCA_001602275.1 Zoysia japonica | reverse complement strand
CCACGAGCACAGCGATTCAAAACTTGTAAAATTGAGATCAGGAAAGCAAGTTACTACGCACTGGCTGAACTGTCAAAATCCGTTTCTGAATCTTGCAAGAAACAGAGGGAAATGACACAGCCACAAGACACGGCCAGAAAAGTCTCTCCAACTTTGCATTACCCAGCATTCCATTCTGCGATTATATTATACACGTACCCTCCCTGTCTACACATTGATCGTAACAAGCAGCGAGCGACGACGGCGTCGAACGGGATCACCCGGCAGGTACCAGCAGGGTACGACGATGGCGAGCAGCAGAGCACAGCGCGATGCAGTCCTCCTGGTGGCGGCGGTGCTGCTCCTGCTTCGACCCTGCTGCACCGACGCTTCTGCAGCGACGACGTCGGCGGTGGCGGCACCGCCTACGACGGCGACCCTGCCGCGTGCACCGGCGCTGTTCGTGTTCGGGGACTCGATCGTGGACCCGGGCAACAACAACGCCATCGCGACGTTGAGCCGGTGCAACTTCGCGCCCTACGGCCAGGACTTCCCCGGCCGCAACGCCACCGGCCGCTTCAGCAACGGCAGGGTCCCCGGCGACTTCTTCGGTACGACGCAGGCATGCGCGACGCCGACGACGATCCGTTACGTACGTCTGTTGTACGTTGTTCGTCATGGTGACAGGCAGGTCTTGACCACCACGCCTTTCGGCTGCAGCTTCCAGGATGGGCCTTAAGGAGTACGTGCCGCCGTACCTCGGCACGGAGCTCAGCGACTTCGACCTGCTCACGGGCGTCAGCTTCGCCTCCGGCGCTTCCGGCTTCGACCCCCTCACCGCCGAGATCTTGGTATATAATCAACTGTTCCGGCGACTCCGAACCTTATCGAACTCTGCGGCCGTGCGTCTGACGCGATGACGACGCGGTTTCAATTCGAACAGGCTGTGCTCACCATGGACAACCAGCTGGACCTGTTCAAGGAGTACAAGGTGAAGCTCGAGCGCGTAGCCGGCGCCCACCGCGCCGCCGAGATCGTCTCGACGAGCATGTACCTGGTAATCACCGGCACGGATGACTTCGCCAACACCTACTTCACGACGCCGTTCCGCCGGAACTACGACCTCCAGTCGTACATCGAGTTCGTGGTGCGGTGCGCCTCCGACTTCTTCAAGGTGATGGCCAAGCAGATGCAATACAGTAATCCCAGGAAGGCGCGTCCCGTCCGTGGCTCACGTCGATTTGACTTGTGTCAGAAACTGTACAAGCTGGGCGGGCGGCGGATGGACATCGCCAGCGCGCCGCCCATCGGGTGCCTGCCGTCGCAGCGGACCAACGCCGGCGGGCTGGAGCGGGAGTGCGTGGCGCTGTACAACCAGGCGGCCGTCACCTACAACGCTTTGCTCGAGAAGGAGATCAAGCGGCTCAACGGCAGCGCGGAGATGCCGGGCTCCGTGCTCAAGTACATCGACCTCTACACGCCGATGCTCGACATGATCCAACGCCCACAGGTCTACGGTAAGCACTAAGCAGCCGCTGCGAGCACATCCAACAGAAAACCAGACCAAAATTCACAGACATTCTTCGGGTTTCTGATCATTCTTGTGCTCTAGGATTCGACGTGACGAACAGAGGGTGCTGCGGCACGGGCGTGTTCGAGGTCTCGGTGACATGCAACGAGTACATCGCGCACGCCTGCAAAGACCCCAACAAGTTTCTGTTCTGGGACACATACCACCCCACGGAGAGAGGCTACAACCTCCTCCTCACGCAACTCATAGATCAATACGGAACTCAATGAGATCACCATCTCCTTCCTGCATTGGAGGTTTTGCCGCTGAGATGAGGCGATTTGTGTACTACGTACTTGGCAAGCTTCTGATGAACGCTCTGGTTTCTTACGTATTTGAGTTTATTTTTGTTTCATAGCTAAAATACAGCTATGGAATCTGGGAGCTCCGATTTGTACTATTGGCAATTTGGGTTTTACATTACTGCCATAAATGTTTTCAAAGGCATATGCCATTCTACACATAGTCGAAGTCACGGTACAAGAGAAGAATCAGAACAAGCAGGGCCAAAACTATGTGCAATTTACAACCTCACTAATTCACTGCCCTTAGAAAGTTCTGACCTCATTTCAACCCAAAGATGGCTCAGAAACCTCAGATCACAACATACGCCTCCCCAATCTAGATAAATGTAATATAGGGAAACTACACAACATTTTCGCTTGCAACAATAATCAAGAGTAAATACTTTTAAGCAGATCATTTAACTAAGTGCTATATACAAAACTAGGAGATAAACCAAAGTGAAACATAGAAGTATGACTTGTCTAATACTAATAGTCTAAACCTTCCTAACCTGGCCTTGATGATCTAAAATGGCAGGATTGGCAGTTACAAGCCGCCAGCCAAAATTAAGACCAAGGAACTCAAAATAGATAGAACTATACAAGCAATAACTTAAGCTGGTTGCAGGCAACCATTCCTGGAGTCTTCAGAGAAGCTTATTCTGTGCCACAGCTTCGCAAAGCTCCTCCTCGTACCGTAAAACTCTAGTAGGGGCCGCAGCTTTGGATACAGGCTTTGGCAAGCCAGGTGGCATTGAGCGGTGTAGACGCTTTGAAGACAGTGATTTCTCCGGAAAAAGAACAGTTGTAATTTGCTTCACGTCAAGCTGCTTGAGAAGTGTAAGCCGAGAAGCATGCTTTCGAGCCTTGGGGGTTCTTGGGGTGCACACCCTCATATCATTGCCATCTATTCTACTGAAAATTCATCAAAGGGACTAATTAGAGTATTGTCAATCAATATCTGGAAGGTAAGTGCAAATGGCTAACCTCATGAAAGGCCAATGCTCCTTTGGAAGAGGAGTCATATTTAGGAGCAGCTCCTGTCTGCTTCGATCTGGAGTAGTGTAGTTGAAATAGTGATGCCTAGCCAGTTGAACCTAGTACAGATAACCATTACAAATGAGTACAGCAATATAGAAAGGGAAAGAATAGCAAATGCTGAAAATGCAAATGAAATAAATAGAATGTTGGGCATGCAAAGTCAATAAATAAAATGTCCAGCACATAAAATCAGAATTGCAATTGACACGTGTAAATAATCCAGGGAATTATACTATCCCAAGATTAGGAAAATCAGTGCAAGATACAAAAAAATGTAGATGAAACTAAATAATTTTTATAATAGAAGAACAAGCAATATTAAGCAAGATACAATCATCACAAATATTTTATGGTCAGGTAAGAATTAACTATCCTTGACCAATGTACACAAAAGCAAGAGCTGAAAGAATTTACTGTGCTCCCAAATAGACCAATCTACTTTGTATGGTTTTTGGTGAGCCCTGAGATTTATAATAAATGACAAAGATAAACCGATATCAATTTGAAAAAATAATGGCACAACAGATAGAAAAAGACACTACTTACTGCTGTCCGAATCCGTTTTGAAACATGGAAAATCGATTTCAGTTGGTCATGGTGCAAGTAGCACACAATCTTGATCTTTGCATCAAAACAATGACATCAGGTTCACTACAAATAAACTGCACACTGAAGTTACAGAAGCATCGATTAAGTTACATACCAGCACATCAAGTGGAAGGGATTCTAGTCTTGAATTGCCCTCAAAATCAACTTCAACAGGAGTCTTCGGAGTATTTGGCAATATCTGCCCCTTAATGCTACCAAATAGTTCAAAACTGAGCCTTGCAGGGGACACGATTGATGCAGCACTTTCTAAAGAAACATCACCCGGTGGTGGTATATGCAGGTCATCATTCGCATTCAAGAGAATCCGTTTCTTCCCCATATCCCTGCTTGAACTCCTAGTATAACGAATCTGAGCCAGGGCACCAGGTTTTAAGTACTTGCTATGCTTCGCTCGTCTCTTTTGCTTCTGAATCACTGATCCAGACCCCATGCTGAATGCTATCCGCAACAAGTTAGACTCAGCAGGTGTTGCTAATTGTCTATTGCCTTCCAGTTTCAGCTCTCAGCTTCAGTATAAGGAAAGACAAATTAAGTGATGAGGATAACGACAAAAGCTTTGAAAAAAAAAAGGATAACAACAAAATCAATCAATATAGCACAGCAGTAGCCTTTGAGCAATCAGTGACTTTTGAACAGAAAGTTCATCAGACAATTGAAGCTAAAAAATGATGTAACAACATGTACCCATCATATAAAAAATATATAAGCAACCAATTTTCCTAACAGAGTAAACAATACGGATGCTGCAAATATTTACACACTGTGTGAAGCTACAAAAAGGAATCAACGTTTGTAATTGAATATAGGCACTAATACTATTAACATGAACCAACTCTGAGCCAGTTGTAAATATGCAACACTGTGAAACAAATATGAACTTATCAGAAATTCATATCTGTTTTAGAAAATTTAAACCATGCAAATGTGTGAAAATTAGACCAGTTAAATAGTTAGTACAATAAAATAATTTTAAGCATTGCACAATCCTCGTTATATTACAGAAACTATTAAATGTATATTAATCTCTGGCTAAAACAGAAACTTTTTTTTTCCAATCCTCATTACATTAAAGCATCATTCAAATGAGGTACATAACCAATTGAAAAGTCACCTAAGTTGCCATGACTCGCTACCATCTACAGCGAGCACCAAATTAATGGCACACAGAAGCATATTTTCCGTAGAATGATTTTTATTAAAACCGGGGGAAGAGTGTTACTCGTACATGCATGCCCCAAGGAATCCGCAAGTGATTAGGTACACTAGCAATAGTGCTTCCATATTACTGTAGCAGCACCGCGGAATCCGTCGGCCGCCCTCCCCTACCGTCTACCGAGCGGCGGTCAAGTATACCACGAGGAACAGAACCGACGGTTGCGCCCGCGTCATGAAACGGTAACAGATCTACGAAGCTCGACTGCCGCGGCGACCCCGCGAACTTAGGCAACGGGCGCGGCGCGCGAGGACGCGCGACGGAGCCAGCTGAAGACGCGGGTCTTGCAACAGGAAATCAAGAAAGGCGGAGAGAGGGAGGGAGGGAGGGAGGGAGAGAGCTAACGAACCTATCACCGGAAACAGCCTCAGGTCAGCAGTGATCAGCACCCGTCCCGCGAGGAGCAACGACCAGAGCGGGAGAAGGGGCGCGAACCAACCGACGCGGTTTGCTCCGCCGGCGGCGCCGCGGACTGAGCCGACCCGTGGGAATAGCTCGGCGACGAGATCGAGGCCGAGGGGGAGTTTTTTGTTATTCAAGGGCCAGAGCCAACAAGGCGGTGGGGAGTGGAGGGAAGCCGAAAATATTTTCGGCTCGGGTTGGCGGCAAAGCGAGGTCCTCCGTCCTGCTCGTCGGCGCGCAGGCGGGGACCCCGAGGACCGGGAGGACCACGAGGACCGGAACGGAATGGGTACCGCCGGATTCCTTCCCTGGGCAAATCGTGTGGGGTCCAGCTTACGAATCCTCTCCCTGACGGATGGGCCCGCGCGCAGACGCCGTTTGTACCAGCGCTTCGACGGAAAGGAAGCCGGGCCGCCGGTCCCCACCAAGCGGCGAGCCCAACGTCGCTGGTCGGTCACCTGGGTGTTCTGTTCGATAGAACGATACTGGTCTTCGCGAACCGGCCATGGTTTTCTCCAGGCGAGGCCGCCACGGGGTTGGAACATTTTGCACGGCTGGATCCGGGAGCTGGGGGAGACGGCGCACGTGCGACGCACGTTCCCACGGCTCGGATTCTCTCCGGCCTTCCGCGTCCGGACAAATGGTTTTAAACTTCTTTGCATAAAACACCAAATTTTAGTTCTAACTTTCTCGCTTTGCCCCACATTTTATTTCTTACTAAGTCTTAGGCCCACTCGCAATCTCACGGACAAATGACCTGTCACGGGCCGGATGAACAAAATTGGGCGTTAACTCCGTTACGCCTGGCCTAAGTGACTCAAAGCACTAGAGGTGTCATTGGTTCAAATATCATTTTCATCAGACCCTGTTCACCAGGAGCCCGACGCTATCGCGTCAGCATCACTCGAGTCAGGCTCGAGAAAAATGAAATCGAATTTCATTTTCCGCGAGTTCGATCGGATGCGACTTTTTGCATGCGCACATGCGAGACAAATGAGACGTGCAGACGATCAAACACAGTGAAGCTGGATGCGCGCGATCTGACCGAAAAATCCAGCAACCAATCATGCTCTTGGTTGAACGCGCGCAGCCTGCTCGACCTTGTGCGAGAAAACAATCACCCTCTAGTTGTTTCTGCTTCCTCCCGCCAAATCCTCCGCCCGGTACAGACCAGACCACTTCGGCTGATGTTGCTTCGTCTCTCCCGCAAAAGCAAAGGCCCCGCACGGCGCCGTAGTGCTTACTACTCCTAGGATGCTAGATATCGAATCCGATCCGAGCTTGGACATGAATCGCGCAGCTCCTGAAGAAAAAGAGCTTGCTTTTCTCTGTCTGGCCAAAGCCCCTTCGTCTCCCGCCGATCGCGAGCCACGGCCACGGCAGCCGGCAGGGACACAGCTAACAAGGTTGCCGGGGAGAAAGCCCAAAGACGGAAAGGAAAAGCGAAAGCGAAAGACACCCAAAGGGAAAGTGTGAGGAATGATGCAGATGGCCGGCGAACCGAAGGCCAAAGAAGCTGCTGCCGACGCTGCTGCTGTTCTTCAACAGTTCCACTATCTTCATTCTCGTCCTTCCTAGGATCAGCGAGAAGCACAACGAACAAAACTGTCGCGCCACCTGACACCTGTGTCTCCTCCCCTCCTTGTCCACTTGTCGTCACCGTTTCGCCCCTCGGCGGCGGCCAGTCGGCTACCCGCGCGCGCCATGGCCTCTTCGTCCTCGTCCTCCAGCTCGCCCTTCGACCCGGCACCTCTGCCGTTGCCGCCGCCGCCGCCGCCGGAGTACGCGCTCGTGCCTCCGCTGGTGCCAGAGCCCGCGCGGCGCCCCTCCCTCGCGGACCACGTCCGCGGCCTGCTCAGGTCGGGCGAGGCCTTCGTCCGCGGCGTGTTCGGGGGTAACTCCGGCCACGCGCGGCCTCATCTTCAGCATCAACACCAGCTTCCTCACCACCAGCCGCAGCAGTACCACCCGCACCATCACCGCGCTGTATGCTCCTCGCCTCTCTGATCTCAGGGACCGTTGTTACTTCTGGACCTTCTTGCCCTGTGAGCTGAATCGTGCTGATTCTTGTGACTGATAACGTTCCCGCTGTTCCTGACTGCAGGCTGACATAATGAAACACTTGCAGAGCGAGACATTCCCGGACGTCATGAAGCTGCTGGACAAGCACGAGCAGATCGAGTGGATCCTCTCGCTGTACAAGAGCGGCAAGGACTTCCAGTTCCCGGACTTCCCGATCCGCGTGAAGATCGCGCTGGACGCGGTGGGCGCGCTGTTCCTCATGGACGGCGGCGGCGGCGCCGAGTTCAACTTCACCCAAGCGAAGGCGGTCCTCGACAAGGCGGGGTACCGAACGGGCCTCGGCTCGCGGTTCGTCTTCGAGGCCAAGACCAGGGGCAAGGACACCGTCTCCGCCGAGCTCGCGACCCGGCTCGAGGCGTGTGGCGGGCACATCGGGGAGGCCATCGGGAGGCCCGTGGAGCTCACTCGGCTGCAGTACTGCGCGCGGATCAACAAGCGGGTGTCGATGGTCCTCGTCCCGTTTGGAGCGCAGTGCAGCAACTTCTTGCGCGATCCAAGAGTGCTTCAGGTAACGTGAGTGACCCTGAATTTTTTTTTTTTCTTTGCAGTCGCGTTGGATGAACAACCTAGGAATTTGTTGTTACGATTAATCGTTTGCAGAGCGAAGCGTCTTTCCATGGACCGCCTTCGTTCTCCGAGCCTCACAACTGCGCCGCCGGACTGAGGATCGAAGGGTCCGGGTTCACGGCGTCCTTCGCCGAGCTGATCTCCGGCTCCAGAGCACCGGTCGACAGAGAAGGCGGAGGGGAGAGCCGCATGACGACGTTTGCCCAACTGTCCTGCGAGCCAGCCAAGGACGTGAAGCTCAGTCTGTCAGGGCTGTTCCAGGCGTGCTCGCCGTCGTCCCGGTTCAACAACCTCGGGATCCTCGCCATCCCAATCGGAACCCTGAAGAAACCAGGGAAACCCGCGACGCCGGGTGGTCCGGAGGCAGAGGCGCCGGACCTGAGCGGTTCTGCCTCAGCGCCTTCGGTCGCGGTGATGGTGGACTGCGAGCTTTACGAGACCATCAGGGCGGAAGGCTGGTTCCAGGTGGAGAGGTCCGCGCACAGACCGGTGCGCTGCGGCTTCTCGTTGTCGGACACGCCGGAGAACAGGCTCGGGTGGGGCGTGAGGGCCGGCGGCGCGGCGGAGGGGGAGGGGCACCAGCGGCATCTCCAGCACCTCGAAGGGTTCCTCAACGTGAGCTTCGGCAAGGGCAGCCTGCAGCCGGGACTCGTGTACGCCATGGAGGGGGACCACTGGACGCCGGCGCTGTTCCTGCGGTCGTCATGGTTCATCTGAGATATCTTCACCATTAATTAGTACTAGCAGCGTTGTTGTTTCTTGATTTGAGCGCCGTGATATGGACCGGAAGTTTTCAGTTCTTGTTTGGTCACTCTTCTGACTGACATTATATCAGCAAATAAGGAGTTTCACTGAGAGCCTTGATAACTTGCATCGAATTCAGATATTGTGTCGAGCAGTTTTCATGTAACTGAATTGATTTTGTGTGAATTTGGTACACATTAATGGTGATGTAACTTTTTCATTCCTTATAAAAATACTGGTCAGCTTAATTTAATTTACAAAGCCAAAAATAATCACTAAGACATTTTTTTTAAAAAAAAATGTTTATTTGAGACAATGTGGGTCAGCTTTACTAGTAAAGTTCATAGTCCGTTAAACGTTTCAAAGTTTGCGTAACAAGTCTGCAAACTGTTAATCTGTAACATAACCAAAATTTTGGACATTCTTGACCAAAGATACCTATAGTGGGCACTACAGAGAACTGAACGCGTCCAGCAGAAGACATCTGTCCCAGAAAACAAAGTGGTTATACTATCCCGTTTGAATTTATGCCATATAATTTTGATCAATAATTTTTATAAATTGAATCAATGCAAGTTCGTTTATTTCCGTCTTGCCACTTTACAGAGGAATGTACATTTCGTGTCCTGCACTCACGTAATATACGCCAGCTTTTCTGTTCATTTGTTCGCCTCGGTGCGGTCGGTTCAGTCGTTCCTGACGCGCCAGGCGCCGCCGCTGGGCTTATCCTTGGCGAACGCGACGAGCCAGAGGAGCACGACGGCGAGCACCACGTTAAGCACCACGTGCCGGTGCTTGCTCAGTCCCCGGGCGAGCCGCCGAACGGGGTGCTCGTCCCGCCGCGCCGCGAACCCGCGGCCGGTCCAGCCGCCGCCGCCGCCGATGGTCTCTTCTCCTTCGAGGGCTTCCGCCTCGTGTATCTCCGCCGGAGCGCACTGCTCCTCGACGCCGGGGTGCGGCACCTGGACGTAGAGCATGCCCTTGTCGAGCTGGACCTTGATCGCGGCCGCGTCGACGCCGGCGGGGAGGTCGAAGCGCTTGAGGAAGCGGCACCACTGTCTGCCGCCGCCGCCGGCGGCAACGTCGACGGCGCGCTCGCCGCTCACCTTGAGGCTCCCCGACGGTTCCACCAGCACCTTCAGCTGGTCCTTGGTGAAGCCTGCATGCACCAACGAATCCCACAAATTGCCATAAACTTCCAAGCATTCAAAACAAAATTACAGCCTCGAGACAGTAAGTAACCTGTGACGTCGACGACGAGCGTGTCGAACTCGCCGCCTTGAACCCACTCGCTGTGCGGGTCGATCTCGGCCAGGACGCGAGGGCGGCGGCGCACCAGCTCCATTTATCTTCCTCTCTTGATCTCAACTTGCCGATCGAGCTTGAGGAGTGAGCAATGCACTGCTGCTCGGTCCGGTTATATAGGCACAGGTCTGGACTCTGGAGTGGTAAGAAAGATTGGGACTTGAGATGTAAGATATGCCTGCTGTGCTGCCTATTATATATCAGGAAGGGAAAGGAGACGACGGAGGGCAAAGGATACTTGACGCAGCCAGCATGCCTGATCCATGGGCCTACCGTTTGTGTTTGATATCTAGGGGTATTGCTTTGCTTCAGCTGCTCCAATTTTGCTTAACCCGGAAGCTGATGATTCTCAGTTCATTTCAACACAGAAAGGGAAGTTTGGGCGTGGGGCAAAAGATTCTAATATGTACAGAGCAGGTTAAATTCTGGACAGGGTCGGCTTTTGGGCCGGGCATGATAGGCCCGATCATTCAATCCAGCCCAGACATTATTACGCGCGCATAGTATTTTGTGAAGAAAAATATCACTCCTATAATATTTTGTAAATACATCACATATCGTAGCAAAAATATTGATATCAAGGATGCATGGCTTCGTCCATTCATGTGGTTGGAAGGTCAAAAAGAAGCTAAAACAAAACAATGTATAGTGCTATAGCAATGGTGTGTTAGTATTGGAAGTGATATTTTAGTGCAAACTATGTTGAGAGTAATATTTCATTGAATGCACTTCTTGATAGCAAAAATCTCCAACCTATCGGCCTTACATCACCTGCTCATGCCTGTCAAATATCTAATGCTCCCTCCGTCTGATTATAAGTGACGTTTTTTTACTTTTTGAATCAACTTTTGACCATTTATCTTATTAAAAAAATTTATGAAAATATAAAAATAAATAAGTCAAGTTTAAAGTACTTTTAAGAATGAATTATTTCACCATAAAATAAATAATATTTTAACAAAGTTTTTGAATAATACGAATCGTCAAAGCTTAATTTCAAAAGTCAAAAACGTCATTTATAGTGAGACGGAGGGAGTATATACTCCAATGTAAGTACGCTTTAGTTTGGAATTGAAAATTATGGGAAAAACACTATTAGTCTTTTTTATAAAAAAATTTTGCATGATATGTCACTGAAAACAGGATGGGGGTACCAAATAAGCAATCCAGATATTACGAGCTCGTACCAAAAGAGATTGTTGTGTATTCTACAGTAAACAGAGCATAGTATGCTACGAAGGTTCTAATTGGGTGTACAGGTTAAGGAAAGACCGAGAATGGAAGTGAGTGCTCACTGAAGCCAATATTGAAGGTGTTTATTTATGCTCACGGTGCGATGGATTTTGTTTTACATAGAGGAAGAGAGCAGAGGCATCGTATTGACTACACTAAGTTCTAGCTTGATCTTGCAAACCAAATCATAAATGTTGAATTGCAGCGGTGGACAGAAACATGACAATGTTCATAGGGATGGAAGTGGGTATGCCCACGACCTACGTCTAAATCAAATTTTATGAGTAATCTGTAAATTTGAACTAAATGTGGCTTTTGTGGGTACCCACTTGCATCTCTATGAAAGTGCATCTACATCTTTAGGGGTTTTGGTGAATTGAATGACAACATGATTAAAAGAGCAACATTATTTGTTGAGTTAATGAGCAGGTTGTTAGTCTTAAAAGAGTATTAAAATATCTTGATTTATGATGACTGTCATATCCTTTCAATCAAAGATACGTGTACTTTAAGTGAAGATCCCATCAAAAAGTCTCAACAAGAAGCTATTTGGCTTACAATGATAAAAGTTGATGTCAAGAAAGTCAAAAACAACAAAGACAAGCAAAAAGAGAGATCAAGACTTACGATGAATAAAATTCTTGACTTGCAAAAATTGAATTTAATGTCAAGGAAGCCAAGAGAGGTTGTGCTAAGCAAAAATAAAATCAAAAGTTATGATGGATTATATTTAAGATCTCAACCAAAAGACCCTTGGTTTGTCAAGTTGACATCAAAAAATTCAAGAAGCATTCATTAAAGATACAAGGCAACATTTGACTCAAATTAGTGAGAAGGTGAAGGATTAACTTGACTGTGTCGTGATGGACCGGGAAAGGGAGAAGAGCAAGGAGTCTTGGCGCTGAAGAATCTTATTATCGGAGAAGGACAAGTTGAGTTGAATCGTGATGGAACTTTCAAGCTACAAAGAGTCATATTTTGCTAAGTGTCGATATTCTATTGAAAAAGAAAAAAGAAGTATCTTGGAAGCATTTAGTGGATATTAATCACATGGATTGAAAGTTTCCAAGATTACTAGCTCAAAATGGAGTAGCTCAAGCAAAACGTGTGTTGCTCATCCTCAAAAAGTAATTTTATGAAGAAGTGACAAGATTCAAGAATCGAAGCTCAAACCTCAAGTGTTCATTATAGCTTTTTATTTATTTCTTAAGCATAGGTTTGCCGCTCTATTAAAAAGGATGCAATATAGATTAAAACATAATCTCAGTGCTCATGGACACCCAAGTGAGAAGAGAGAAACACAATGGCCATACACCTTTATAAGTTTCGGTCCCAACGGCTAGTTTTTTTTAGGAGTGGTTTAAATACCTCCTCTCTCCCCTTAGTGGTAGCTGCTGGTGTTACCCACGTCCATAACTGAGTCAAAGCATTTTAAAGCTCTCCCCAACCCCTCTTTGTGAGGCTTGTGTGATTTATGAAAAATTATAAGTGTTGGGTTGAGAGATTGCTTTTTGAGAGCACATTTGAGCACTCTCACCCATTGAGCACTTGAGCATTGAGTTGCAAATCCGTGAGCATTTATTACTCTTGGAGGTGAAGCCTCCTAAAGGGCTAGGTGTCGTCCGGTGAGCCACCAAGCTTGTGGTGTGCCACGAAAAAGTTTATGAAGGCCCGTTTCGTCTCAGTAAGGGAAGAAGAAAGATAGTGATTTGAGAGAAGTGGCCGGAAAGAGATCCGGCTTGGAGTTGGCCTTGTGAGCAGCTCAAGCTTTCTCAACGGAGACGTAGACGACTTGGAAGCAAGTTGTTGAACTTCGGTGAAATAATTTTTCGTGTCCTTGCTTTGATTTGCATTTTTTGTTTCATTAAGTTGTGCTTGTGACTAACCCTTGATTCTCTATGAATCAAGTAGCTATCTTGTTCCTTGCAATCTTTTAGGGTGATTTATAAGTTTCTCGAGAAATCTCTCAAAGTTCAATTTTATCCCTCTGTCCCTAGAAAACTGGAAGTTTCGGTATAAAAAAAACCGGACATTTCGGTTTAGGCGTTTACTTACTGTGCTATTCAGCCAAAATCGGAAGTTTCAGTTTTGACAGTTTTAATTTCTGCTACAAGTTTATATTAATTTTCAGGAACGGCTATTCAACCCCGTCTAGACGACATCTAAGTTCTTTCACTCTACTCCCTCCATTCTTAAATTAATATTGCCGTTGACTTTTAACATCAACTTTGACTATTTACTTTATTAATTTTTTTTGATAAATATTAAATATTTTGTTATAATTTGATTCATTATTAGAGTTATTTGAATCTCAACTTAAAATTTTACAAATTTGAACTAATTTTTTGAATAAAATAAATAGTCAAAGTTGATGTTAAAAGTTACAATTTAAAAACGAAGGGAGTACATGTTAAGAGCAGACATCTTTTAGGGGAAAAAAAATAAGGACAATAATTGCACTTTAGGATATGGTCATAGAGAAAACGAGGCGTGACAGTATCTGGGTCAATGATATGTGAAACCTGAACTATCACG
The DNA here is from genome assembly GCA_001602275.1 of Zoysia japonica. NCBI lineage: Eukaryota > Viridiplantae > Streptophyta > Magnoliopsida > Poales > Poaceae > Zoysia > Zoysia japonica. The sequence continues at coordinate 315,394 of BCLF01000108.1, read as the reverse complement.
AAATGTTGAAATGGGTGAACGTCATTCGATCGATGAGATTTGCGCCTTTGAACATTCTTTTCTCCAAGATTGAAATGTAGTCATGACAAACACTGAACATTCAACACCAACCGAAACTGAAATTGTTGCCCATAGAGCGCTTGTTTCGAATCTCAACCTTCAGTTAGCATTCCTGATCTTAATTAAATTAAAACACCAAACGAGAACTCATTTTCCTTCAGCATTCAGCTCATCCACCCATGTCACTGGCAGATGTTGATACACACGCAGGCACGCAGCACTCATCATCCTTAATTTACAGCCGTCATTAGCCTGCTTGCGACGAGCAGGCGCGCGCGAACTTTCCCAGCTCATGGCTCGATGCTATACTTGAGGTAGATGCCGAGGCTGATCAAGACGAGCACTAAACCAACCACGGTGGTCGCCATCTTCTTCCGGCCATGGAGGAAGGCGTAGCATTGGCGCGACGGCTCAGCGGCCGTCGGCGTCGCCTCCCCTCCCTCGCTGGCGTCTTCGTCCCGTCCGCCGTCTTTCGCCGAGCTGCTCACGCGCTGGCGCTGCTGATCAGACACCTCCCGCTTCTTCACGTTCGTCTTCTCTTGATCTTTCTCGACCTCCTCTGCCCCTCCGGCTGGTGCGGGTGCAGGTGCGGCACGATCACCGTTTGCTCGTTCGGCCCCGCCTTGAACGCCGGAGGCAGCAGCGTCCGTCGGCTTCGTTGCTGCTGGCGACGCCTGTTCCGGCGTCAAGTCCGGCATGGTGACGCGGACGAAGCCCTTCTCGAACCTCGCCTGGATGCCCTTGGTGTCGCAGTCGTCGGGGAGCTTCAACTCCAGCCGGAAGCGTCTCCAGCGGATGCCGGCGAGGGGACGCTCGCCGCGGACGATCAGACGCCGGTGGCTGTGCACCAGCTGCACCCTGATGTGCTCCTTCCTGAACCCTGTGGCGTATCATCCATGCACACACGAACGCATTTCTTTCTTTCAGTTTCGGGACTAGGTACTTGCTTGAGCTTAACCGTGTAAGAGTTTCATAGCAGAGCAAGGAAGAGAGACAGGTGGTGCTTGCCTGCGGCAGAGAGGTCGACGGAGAGGATGTGCGTCGGTGGCTCGCGGACCACGCGGTGCGGAGGCACGAAGTCCTCGTACACGCGGCCGCTGGGATCCATGGATGACTTTCGCCGGTGCCCGGTGCTCCTGCTGCTTGGAAATTTGGTTGGAGCTCAGCTTGCTATGGAGAGGGGAAGAGGATGCGTGGTGCAGTCGTTTTCACTTGGAGACATGCAGAGGTTGATATACGCATAAGCTTTTGCATGCGTGTAAACGGAGGATCAGCAGCTGCTTGAGCAGGAATCCCTTGCCGGCGAGGTAATTTCGCAGGTGCAGCTTGGCGAGAGTTCCCAGGACGCGATGCCTTGTCCCTCGCGCTGGACCACGTCTCCCATCCCTCGGGTTCACGCGTCCCGGCGTGCGCCTGGGAGGACGCATACCCGATATACATCCTGGCGTGGAACCACGATGCCCCAGGGGCCTGCACCACGCAAAACACTTGCAGCAGCCAAAACCTCTTCGGACGACTCGGTTATAACTCATCCTTGGTACAAGTTGGAGGTATCAATAGGGTGTTCATTTGAAGGAACAGATGAATGAATGACCAAAAATGTTGATAATTACATGCGAGCATTCAGGTCTCAGCTCATCTGTTCTAGACAGTTTGGTGAAACACTGGAGATCTACAGGATATGCCCACAAAATAGAAGAGCTAAAAATTAGTGCCCTGATTAGGGTACAAAAGGAGAATAATTTAAGAAACGAACACTTCTCTGCTACCTGCTATTCTAACTGGGCTTATCCCAAAAGAACAAAATGATCTAAAAGGCACATCAAAAAATGAATCAGCTTTCTACAGATTGCCTCTAGTTCCAGGAAAAAACTGTTCCACTGTTTGCCGAGTCATCTGGGAAGCCAAGCTCAGAATGTCTTGTTGATAATCTAGGATCTGATATGAATACTTTTACCACCCAGATTCCAACAACGTTATATTTGGGATACAGGGCAGTCATACATCTGAATGACGCACCTAAGGACTGACAAGGAAGCCGCTCTCTGTGAGACTGAATGACAGCTACGAATAGTTTCTTGTAATACTAAGCAGCTACCACTGATATTTGGCAGTAATAAGAACTTCCTCATAGAGTTTAGCAGCATTATCCCAGCTTAGGTCTTGCGTCATTCCTCTCCTTTGGATGCCCTCCCAACTGCTCTTATAATTTCGGTACGTGTTCAAGCAGTGCCCTAGTGCATCAATCATTCTGTTTGCTTCTGCTCTTTCAAAAGTCCAACCAAGTCCAGTCTCCTTGTAGGGATTATAGTGTTCGACTGTGTCCCGGAGACCTCCAACAGCGTGAACAACCGGGACAGTACCATAGATCATGGCATATAGTTGGTTCAGCCCACATGGCTCAAATCTTGATGGCATCAACAATATATCAGCACCTGCAGTCATTCGGTGAGCTAACCTGACAGAAAAACCAACCCAGCTCCTAACCCTATTATAGTGTTGGCTCTCAAGCCTTCTCAATGTATCCTCAAGATCTTGCCTTCCCATACCCAACATAATTACCTGTACATCTTGGCTAGCAATCCATGACATCGCTTCTGCTATCAGGTCAACGCCTTTCTGATGGTCTAAACGTCCAATAAAAGCAATGACAGGAACATCACCACGGACAGGGAGGCCTAGCTCCTTTTGCAATGCTTCCTTACATTGTGCTTTTCCTGTTTGAACGGTTTCTAGAGAATAGTTGGTATATCCATCAGACTGTAGGTGAACATCATGCTCAGGATTCCAATCAGTGGTATCAACACCATTCACAATGCCTTGGAATTTCCAATCGCTTTCATTTATTATATTGTGAAGGCCCCAGCCGCCATCAGGTGTTTTGAGTTCCCAAGCATAGCCATGACTAACAGTGAGCAAACGGTCAGCTGCTTTAATACCAGCTGCAAAAATGTTCAAATGATCACCTCCAAATGGGTCGTAAAGTTTTAACATATCCATGTAATGACCTGGCAAATCCAGGCAATTGAAGTCATCTATTGGGCCACGACCCTGGAAAGAAAAATTAAATTAACTCATCTGAGAGAATAATATAGCAGAAGAGCTTATTGGGTAATAATATCGGCACCAAAGAAACAACTATGTAGAATGTTGAACCAGCATCCACAAATGAGATTATATTTCACTGAGGGCGGTCGTTTATAAGAATATAAGATAACCAATAGATAGTTTTGCCTTCACAATGAAGGTGCGCAATATGATTAGTCATTAGATTTATTCTATCCATAAGCCTGTGAGCTGCAACCCTAAAGGAGCGGGGTATGTTCTTCTGCCAACAAGCACAATAATAGCTTCGCTGCCTTGTGGCTTCTATTGCTTGCCTCAGCCTGCTGCCTTCAAACCATTCAAAACTACCCTGTAGGCTTCACCCAAAGTTAAAATTTCCTAAAAGAAGCTCATATACTTTGATTTCTCTTGGTTATAGAAGCTCTAAGACAGAGGGCTCCCATATTCTAAACCTTTTTGTCCAATCTGAGAGGCCAACTTAAAACATGGCGAGGCATCATCACAAGAAATGGCAGATGCTTGGGGCACTGATACATGATTGTGCTATTTTGTTGGTCCAGACTTCAGAATATTTTGAATTCTACTTACTTTTCAAGATGGTTATGACTTTCTCCTTGTAACTTTTGTTTGTATACTGGACTTATTTGTTTATTGGACTCTAATAAAGATCTTTTTGCCCTCTTCTCTGCTTCATAATTAAGCAATTAACTATGTTACATTATACATGTCAGATATGCAAATTCCTTCTGAATGTGCGCTCTTTTAAGAGAATATTAGACACACAAATGGCCATTGTCCCATGGATGCTCATGGGCAAGGTATAGAAATTAGTGACTACTACATGTCCCACTGATCCTAACTGCAATAGAGTAAATTACATAAAGTATAATGAACTCCTTGAAGCAAAATACATGGAATAGAAATCAGTGATGGCTAGCTACAGAAAATATAATATTGGACACAGGATATATTGGTGAAAATAAAACTTACCTGATGTGCTATATTGTGTATCACGAGAACAGAACGGGCATACGTCATGAAACCATTGTCACGGTAGTATGCCTTCAAATAAACTGGGAGGAGTGAAGTATGCCAATCATTGGCAATAAACACAAGATTTCCATCACCGTAGCAGTAGCCACCACATGGAACATACCATTGAACCTAACATTATATTTTCTGTAAGTGCATCGAGGAAATCACATTGCACAAGGCAGTGATAAGGTAAACAAAATTGTTTTTGGCATGAAAATTGACATATAGTGTAAAAGTTAAGCTTCAAATAAGATTAAAAAGGAAGAAGTTTAGCCACTGTAACCTCCCCAATCCAAACATAGAGTAGATGTATTACTTCAGCAGTTCTTTGACAGAGTAAATAGACAACTCATGATGGTTTCAGATTACGAAAGCAAACTGTCAAAAGTAACAATAAGAAAAGATTACCTCCACAGCAGCTTTGCATAACAAAACCATTCGTTTCAATATGTCCTGCAGATAAAATTTAACCTACTTAGTGTTAATATATTAAAAAACCAAAACAGGGTATTATCTGCTTTCTAAAATAAACCTTAGCTCAGCTTGGCGATATCATAAATGAAATGGTCATAAACAAAGATAATTCATTACTTACTTTACGGTTTCCACCATAAATTTCACTCTCAACATGATGGAAAATAGGATTGTCAATGAAAACAAAATCCACACCATCTATATATGCTTGATAATAATTTACTTCCATATCCTGTCCAAATAAAACTTCTTTTCAAATATCGCTACAGTTAATCAGACTCAAAATATTTAAAGTAAATATTGACCCCTCTGTTTTTTCCTGACATTCAGACAATGCAATAAGTGTGAATTTGCACTAAATTGCTTGTCCTAACGCCATGGAAATAAATAGGGGGGTTGAAAAATGATAGAAGGAAGTACCTGCCCTGCAACTTGGTACCTCCTTGGCTCTCCTATCAGTTGTGGTTCAGCATAGTCACCGTACTTTGGAACCACCACCTGTAAAATTTAACAGATATTATTTTTAATATCTAAAATATCATTTACTAATATTAAGTGCTTACGTAATGTGGCCGTTGAAAACTTCTCTCAAAATAAGGCTGCAGATTTGCTTTGAACTGCAGTGCATGAATTATTTACATTCTAGGCACTACATTTGATCTACGCAACATATTCTCTATCTGATTATGGCATGGTTCCTATTGGCATTGCGGTGGATTTATGCCATTCTATTTTATTAAGTTTTACAAAAGACCCAAAGTGGTCAGACCCTACGCAAGCATAGCTATGTGCACCGGGCTGCCCTTTTTTCAGTTCTGTTAAGTTTGAGTCTGTTACAAAAAGTTATGATTTTGCACCTACTTTTAGATATTGATCAGTAGCGTATGGTTCTAAACATATATATTCATATATATTCATATATATATATATATATATATGAATATATATGAATATATGAATTCACCTCACATTGCTGCTGGAATTTAAACTGTACTCTGACAAATGTTGCACGGACAGAGTAATATTAGTATGGTAGTAAAGCACATGAATCAGCCGGTTGGATGATACAAGAATACAAAATGTAAGAATGATAAAATAATTAAACAGGGGTGATATAATTATATATTATTCAAGGGTGAACATCCTTTTATTTTGCTTCCTTTGTAAGCTAAGTGACTAAAATCAAAACCAATATGTACCTACAATAAGATGTTTTAGCTAGGATATTAATGGAGTAAAGAAAGGAATGAGAATCTAACGGATCATACCCATACGGATGGACAGGTGTAAATGGAAGGTAATGATCTAACAGTAATAAAAATTTGTGGTGATGTGGCTCAGCGTGGTTGCAGAGAAATAAGAGTACCTAAAGATGGATATTCAGCTTTTTTAAAATGGATTTTACTATGAGAAGCATAGTTAAATCTCAATAAAAGAATATCAAAGTAAGAAGGCTCATGGAAAGTACACACCATGACACGATGACCTCTCCTGGCCAAAGCCTTTGGCAGTGCTCCAGCAACATCTCCAAGTCCACCTGCAGGAAATTAATACAAGGTTACTGTCTGCTGACAAGGGATGAAAAATGGGCATGGTATTCAAAGTATAATGTCCATACAGCCAAAACAACCAGGATAAACTCCCTATGGTTTAGCAGACATGGTTGACAATCTTTATCCCTGTAAATCTTTATCAGCAGGACAAATTCAAATGCACACCAAAACTGATCTTAGGCATTGCAGCCCAAGAAAACTTAAGCACTAGGCACTAGGCAAGTGGTGACCCTTCACCTTAGAGCTTAGGCGCACCTAAGTGCGGCCTAAGCGTTCCTAGGCACTATAGTAATCATGCATCAAATCTGATTAGTGTTCCATCCAGCCACTAGTAATATGGAAAAAAAAGGAGGAAAACATACTCAAGCTTCAGTTTCGTGGCCCATTTAGCCTTGTGTGTGTGTGTTGGGGGGGGGGGGGGGGGGGGGACCGCAACACATTTGTTAGAGTTTGTTAGGGGTTGTTAGCAGATAGGATCTGTTAGTTAGATTTTCCTATTTGGACTAGGAGTTGGATTAGCTAGCACCTAGGCTATAAAAGGTAGCCATAGCCATCAATTGTGGACAGGCAAGGAAGAAGATTGTCTCTCTCTTCTTGTGCTGTTGGCTGAGGCTGCCGGCATCCTGCCATAACAGATTGGTAGCAGAGAGATGCATTGCCCTCCATGGTCGGTGTCGACAATGATCCTACGGCCGTCACCTTCTCTGTCAAGTTAGATCAAATCTTGGCGCAGATTGTCATCTTCGGGGCTGACAACAATCCTGCAACCAAGTCCTTCACCGCCAAGCTAGATCAGATCTTGGCGCAGATTACCATCATTTACACACATATCACCATCATTAACATCCAGCTTGACGATCATGTCTTGCGAATTGCACATGTTGAGGCAAACTTGGACAAGCAGGCTGTAATCTCATGATGCGATGGTTTGATGGCTCCAGTGACAAACCATAGTCGCGGAGGACAACAGCCCTGATCTAAAGGACAATAAACCTTTTCCGAGGGATAGCAGCCCTATTCCCGATGACAACATGCTTGTCCTGGAATTCAACAGCCATGTCATGGAGGACATAAGCCCTGTTTCACGGGAGATGAAGCCCACTTTCTTGAAGCAGTTCATCTTGTTGTCCTCTAAGGGGCTTGAGAAGAACAGAGCCACCATGGCGGTACCTATGATTATATGTGGAAGGTTGATGATCAATGGATCCATTTGCGCACTTATGGAAGGAAAGAAGCCGGACGTTTTTTCATGGGAACTAGGAGGAAAGTGCCTTTTTTCGATGGGAACCAGGGAGAATGTGTTTCTTTCCTTGGGAACCAGGAGGGACAAGCTCGCTGGCACAGCTCGAGGACGAGCTATCTTTGGGGAGGGTGTGTAGTATTGTGGTGACCGCAACACATTTGTTGTTAGAGTTTGTTAGGGGTTGTTAGCAGATAAGATCTATTATTTAGATTTTCCTATTCGGTCTAGGAGTAGGATTAGCCGGTGCCTAGGCTATAAAAGGTAGTCATAGTTATCAATTGCGGACAGGCAAGGAAAAAAAAGACTAGGTCTTTCTCTTCTTGTGCCATGAGCTGAAGCCCCTAGCATAGTGCCATAAAACTCTCTCAGCCGCTGCGGCAGCATCCACAGCTTCTAGATCTCCGTGTCCGGCACCCACCTGCATGTTTGTCGCCGGCTTCCCTCGGCATCGCGACCGTTGCCCCTCTGTGCCTGCCTCCTTTCTTCTCTCCATGCTAGAAATCCATGTCCACTGCCCGCCTCCCTCTGCAACGGCTGCCTACCCCCCCCCCCCACCTCCCCCAAGCGAAGTGACGGGTGGCCACTCAGCGCTTAATCACACATGAGTGAGCGCTTTTTAGCGCTTTTGTTTTTCCAGTATTGCAGCATAGTTGCATGGAATTGGAAACTCTTGGCAGCTATTAAATGGTGGAAATGAGACCTGATCTGCTATAGAATTGTGTTTGAAATCGAGAAAATTAATAAATAACGCCCATAACTCTAGTATCTCGCAGCGAACTGCCCTACCACTACAAGCCTAGCCAAAGTTAAAGAGAGGCGTTTGTGCTTTTTTCATAAATGTGGAATCGGATATCGCCTACAGCCAACTTGCTTGGGACTAAAAGTCTGTGTTATTCTTGTTGTTGTGGATATTCCTTGAGCGAGTTATTTTCCACTAGTCCCCCCGTCTTTGATAAGTTCTTTAGTAGGTGAACATATTTACCATGCCGTTTCTTTCATCCTG
>BCLF01000108.1:282682-296559 GCA_001602275.1 Zoysia japonica | reverse complement strand
CCAAAAGTTAACACAGTTAGAGTCACTTAATGGTAGCAATTGAGTTAAAGTTTTAAAAAATGATTGCTAAATCACAAAAATCTGAAAATTAATGACTGAATCACAACCAGACTTCAAATCTATGTCTGAAATACCTTTGTCCCTTAAAGTTATATCACGCTAGTCATCTTTTCTAATTTACATTCTTAAATTGTTGTAGCCGTTATTTTTTAATATTAATTTTGACTACTCGTCTTATTCAAAATTTTGATAAATATAATATATTTTGTTATAATTTATTTTATCATTAAAGTTATTTGAGCCATGACTTAAAATTTTATGGATTTGAATTAATTGTTTGAATAACACGAAAGATAAAGATGATATTAGAAATCAACGACGATATCAATTTAAGAATAAATGGATTATTTCTTCTTATTACTTGCATCATATATATTGTACATTACTACATTGTAGCGATTTTATCAGACAACTTTTATATTTTCACATGGTTTTATTGCTAATTAAAATAATTTCATCGTTCATTATGGATTTCTGGATGCCACGAGGTGACCTCAATAACAAACTGAAATTTATAAAAAATTGAATACTCTATTTGCAGTGCCTTATGGCTTGACCTTAGGTCACGGTATTAATTCGTTTTGCATTTGCAAAAAGCTAAAATAATAATAAAAAAACAAAACATCGCAATAATTGGGCCCCAAAAAGGCAAAAATCAAGCGAAAAAGTTGCTGGATTTAGGGCCAGCTCGCACGCAGTACAAGCTGATCCTGCACACTGCACTCTTCTTTCCTCTCGCATAAACCCTAAACCACCGCATCCCCATTCAATTTCGCCATGGAAGCGGACGAGGCCTCGCCGCCGCCGCCTTGGATGGAGAATAAGTCGGCTGCAGCAATAGAGGCCTCGTCGGGACCTCTCGCCGCCGCGGCTTCCCGCCTCGCCTCCCGCTCCCGCGCGCTCCCGTCGTCCCGCGACTTCCACTTCTACAACAACTTTCCGGACTTCAAATCCTCAATCGGCGCCGCCGCGGCCCGGGCGGAGGACTGCCTCGGCATCCTCGGCGCCGCGCCGCTCCTCCCGAAGCAGCAGCCGCCGTTCCCCGGGGGCGGCGATCTCGACGACGCGCACGACTGGCTCGTCGCCCTCAATGACGATTTGCTTGAGCGGTTCGGCGCCTCCATGGATGAATTCAAAGAGCTGAGAGATAAGGAGGAGAAGGACGGGCGGAGGGCCGCGCCACAGGTCGCAGCGGTGGGGGCAGGGGACGGATTCCAGGTGGTGTATGGGAAGAAGAAGAAGAAATTGGCCGGTCGGGATGAAGAAGTTGAGAAGATTGAGGCTTTTGGTGGCTCTGGCTCGGTGAAGATGGTGACCAAGGACAAGGCTGCCAACCCAGGGACCAAAGCCAAGGTCCCCTTCCACATACCCACCATTCCAAGGCCGCAGGACGTGTACCACATTGTGGTGGACAACAGTAGCAAGCCATTCGAGCATGTCTTGTTGGAGCGGAGCAAGGATGGTTCCCGTGCCATCCATCCACTGGTTAGTGTTCTGCCTGCTTATTTGGTATTATTTTTTACAGGACGCTCATGTTGTGTTAATCTCGTATCAAAGCAAGCTTACTTATAACGCCTTACGTCACTGCTGAGTTGTAAAGGTAACCGGCTGTCATGGTGCCTATAAATTGGGATTAGTGCTGTTGTAATGCAAAAATCCACGGAAGGAATAGAAAAGGCCTTCTTTTAAGTACGGATTATAGAATTTGTAGGATCAGGAAGCTCATCAGGTGTCATACATAAGGCTGAATATGGATTAGGAAAGAGTAACTTGATTCCAGGTTTCCTGTGCTTTTGCCTCATGGCAACCTATGGATTAAATATTGTAGGTGGCTGAGTTCTTTGAGCACGTGGGAACTGGATAGGCCACAAATATAGTGTGGTTGTAATAAAGAAAACTATGTGTGTAGAAAAAGATGTGTTACGGTGCTTGGGAGGTACTAGAGGTAACTCTCCCTCCTCAATTAATCTTAACCATTGATTTTTAAAAATTGGTATCGGGTTCATCATTTTTGGTACCGAGCCTACCAGTTTGGTACCTTTGATTAGGTACCTCTCTGTTTTTAACCATTAGATCTGATTAAATAGATGGCTATGGTTAATTCCAAGCATTGTAACATCTCTCGTAGAAAAAATAAAGGGCAGAAGAAGCATTATCACTGGTGTTGCTAATGTAAAGTCAGCATTACTAAAGTTAGAGAAATATTCCGTCTTCCTTGTTCTGTATTTGTATATCAATTGTGCGAAACAACTGATCTGCAAGTGCACTTTGTATATGCAGGAGAAACTTCCCATGGAACAATTAATTGACAGAAATGTTCCTGATAATGAGCCAGTAAAACCGTCTGCTTTAGATGATACTCTTTTTACGTTTGTTGATGACCTTAAAATGTTGGAGGCGCTAGCCGCAAAGCTGAAGGATGTAACTGAGTTTGCTGTAAGTAGTTTTACTAGTACCAGCTCAGCCTTGGCTTTTTCAGCTTTCTAATAATGATTGATAGCTTTTTTTCTTGTTGCTTCCAATTACCCATTTATCACTCCTTGTTTGATAAGTTGTTTTTTCTTGGACATTACTGTCATAATGTTTCTATTCTACTGATATGTATTCAGGAGTTTCATTTACTTTTGAATGTAATATCAACTAAGGTAATAACTAATATACTGCAAGTTCTGGCTGTCACATAATTTTGTACTGGGATTGCATACTGTGTATTTGCATTGACACTTAAAGCTCATTTTGCACTACACATATTATCAACACATGATTTGTGATCAGGATCGACAGATATTTTGGTTCGGTGGGCGCTTTGCTTGGATGAAGATTAATCAAGAGAGACACGATTTAGACTGGTTCGGGTCTCCCTAATGATAACAACTCTATGTCCAGTGTACTGTGTATTGAATGCGGTGGTGAATAGGTGATGAGAGAGTCCTCTTTGTATCTCTTCCCTGGTCCCTTTTATAGTCCAACGGGTTGGGAGTTACAATTAGATTTGTTTATGCCGCAATGGGCATTAATGGACTTAATGAAGTATTAAATCTGGGGGTTACTAGTGTCAATTAGTAATGTAGCCGTTTCTTTCGCCTTGAATGAGTATTTGATGATGCCAGCCATAAATCCTCTTGACCAGCATTCGTGCAGAAGTCACCCTATCTCCATATAATAATTCGAGACCTTGTTTTTTCTCACATGAAGTATTCTATGGAAGCAAGCAAGCAACCAACAGTCTAAGTTTATGTTGATATATTCTTCATATGAGCCTATTGTTGTTATGCCATATCTACTGCTGAATTGCATAATGATTGTCAATTTATATGGTAAAATTGAGACCTGGACTGATTTTCCAACTCAATTCGTCACCATTTATAAGATAAATTCAAACAATTTTGTGATACGTTTGTGTAAAATGGTTGCCTATTGTGGAACGGCGCCGGGGGCTTCAGCCCACGGCATGGGAAGAGAGAGACCTACTCTTCTTCCTTGCCTTCTCTCTCTCTACCCGCAGCTGCCTTTATAGCCATAGGCGCTGAGGGCAACTAACCTTAACAGACTAACAACATGATCTTATCCACTAAAACTAACAACCTGATCTTATCTTACTAACAAGCTAATAACCTAATCTTACTAACAAACTCTTAAAAAACTAACTAATTAACCGGTGCTGCTGGACAAGGGTGTTGTGGATGCCACAGCACTACACCCCTCCCCAAAGACAGCTTGTCCTCGAGCTGTCCTATGGTGGCCATGCTGTTGCTCCTAGTCCTAGCTCCCATAACATTGCCATTAACTGCACTTGTTTCTCTATGTTGCATTCTTGGATAAAATTATTTTCTTAGTGCTTGATGCTTATGTATTAACTGAAATACTTTTTCTTTTATCCTTTCAGGTTGATTTGGAACACAACCATTACAGGTCATTTCAGGGACTGACATGCTTGATGCAGATTTCAACAAGGAAAGAAGACTTTATTGTTGACACTCTTAAGCTCCGCAAGTATCTCGGTGATTATTTAAGAGGGTTTTTTCTAGATGCAACCAAGAGAAAGGTACAAGATGCTCGCAATGTTCACTCTGTGTGATGACATGCCTGAAAATGTTGTTTCTGATTGCTCTCATGACAAATAGGTAATGCATGGCGCAGGTCATGATATAATATGGCTTCAACGAGACTTTGGCATATATGTATGCAACCTTTTTGACACAGGACAGGTATGGTGCAACTGGATGGTTAGCTTTATGATTCATCCATATCACTTCTTTTTCTTTTACTTTTCATTTTCACATAATGGCATCATAGTCATATTTGCATAATTTTGATGTTTTGTCAACTGAAGCTTGATCTATCCTCACAGGCTTCAAAAGTCTTACAGATGGACCGCAACAGCCTGGAGCATCTTTTGCAACATTTCTGTGGAGTAACTGCAAACAAAGAGTATGTGATTATATCTTATTGCTTCTAATGCAAACTTTTCAATCTACCATGTACTGGGAGCTCGAGAAAACATGACTAAGACACACATTTTGCAGATATCAGGCTGCAGATTGGCGGTTGAGGCCGCTTCCTGATGAAATGATTAAGTATTGTGCCTCGACATGTCATCTGGATTTTTTTCTGTTATATTTTATTTATTATCATCTTTTATGTTCTGACTCTGCTCTGGACAATCATTCCATCAATTTTATACTAATTGTGGTTGCTTTGTGCAGGTATGCTAGAGAAGATACACACTATCTGTTGTATATATATGATCTAATGAGATTGAGACTGGTAAAGGAGTCATCAGGTGAAACTGATAATCTTTTAGAGGTAAATATTTATTTACTGTCTTTTCCATTTCCCCTCTCTATTACTCAACATTACTTGATTGCTCTTCTTTTCTCTCTGTGCCTTTTACCTGCTCTCCTGGATTAATATCTATAGAGATGCCACTGACCAACAGTTTCCTGTGTTATAGTAGGCCTTTTTATTTATTTCATTTTTCTTTCTCTGTTTATTAATCTCAGACGAGTGCAATAGATTTGAGTGCTTGTTAGTCTGTTAGAGGAGTGATGAGCCTTATATTGTGAATTCATATCTTATTTTATCTTTCCCTGAATTGTTGCAGTCCTGGTACTTGGATGTGTGCTCTATGTTATGAAGCTGATGTTGAATTCTTGTTGCATTTTTGCTACTTACGACATCACTTCCTTTCCTGAACTGTGTGGCCATATATTATACGAGCAAATAAATTGATATTCTTTTATGATTTATGATTGCAGGTGTATAAGCGCAGCAATGAAATTTGCTTGCAACTATATGAGAAGGATTTACTGACTGACTCATCGTATTTGTACATTCATGGGTTCGTATTTGTTTATGTCACTTTAGTTTTATTCAATCTGAAAATATATTGAAGCTTTGTGACCCAAATTTTATTAACTACAGGTTGAAGGAAACTGAACTAACTGCAAGACAGCTTTCAGTTCTTTCTGTAAGTACAATTGATCCTTTTGTAATGTCGGCATGACACTGGTTTTGACTCTTTGATGACTACTCAGCAGTTACTAGGTTACTAACATATGGACTTTTATTGGAATATTCGGAAATGGATTCTAGTTGCCTTGGATGATTTTTCAGTGATAATCTGTTCTAGGTTCATGTTGTGCATGGTTTTATAGATCTTGGAGATACTAATTGATATTTTTTGTTAAATTAATATCTTATTTTCTTGTATACATGTTTGATTAACCTTGATACAGGACTGCCAGTTAAAACCATTTACTGTGTAAAGGAACCTATGATGAAATAATTCCATTTCACCTCATTATTTCTCCCTTGCAGAGTCTATATAAATGGAGAGATGGGCTTGCTCGTGACGAGGATGAGAGCACTGGCTATATATTACCAAATAAGACTCTACTTGAGATAGGTACCTCTGTTCCCAACATGTTTAGGTGCATGGCTTTACCTGTCTTTTCTAACCTTTTTCTTTGCATTTTGGATCTAAAGCAAAACAAATGCCAGTGACAACTGGGAAACTAAAAAGAATAGTTAGATCAAAAAATCCATTTCTTGAGCGCCATATCAACCATGTCATGTCCACTATAAGGACTGCCATGACAAATTCGGATGCTTTCGAGAGTATAGCGGAGCAACTAAAGAAGGGCAAGCTGGAGGAGGTTTGTTAGCCAGTTTTATGTTGATCTATCTTCTACCTCATCATGAGATTTTCTACTCAGGCTGCAGAACTTTTGAATTGAGCATGCTGTTTTGTGCAGTTAAGAATGGCAAATGTGAAAAACAGCAGTGAAGACATTGAAATGATCCCTGCTGTCAACGCTGTTAACAGTGAAGATCTGAGTGATGAACCTGCTGTTGTTTCCGCAATGATTACAGATGATGGAACTGCTTCTCACTGTATGGAAACTGTCACAAGCGAAGCTTCTTTACAAGATATGCAGCCAGAGGACATCATGTCTGAAACTAAGAATTCAGGAACTTCATCGGGCTTGACTGGTTCAGCAGATAATGAAATATTAAGCAATGGTGTTCAGCGGCAAGTAAGAAAACAAAAAATATTGACATCTGTTCTTATATTTTTTTTTCTCCCGTTTATTAAGCTGCATTTGACAGGTAGCAAAGGCGACTGTTCAAGTATCAAAGAAGCCTACAGCTTTTGCAGCTGTGTTAGGAAAACCAGCTTCTGGTAGAAAGCCAAATCTGTTTCCAGGGTTTACAAGTGGTCAGGTATTGTTTGTTGTTTGTTGCATACATTTTTCTGTATTAAGAATGAAGATCTGAGTAGTGAAGGTATTGCAAATCCTTTATCTAGGAAGAAGAAATTGCCTTGAATCAGTTTAGCGTTTTTTTTTTGAAATATGACTTAGAAATTATTCAAAGTGCATCCCAGTTCAAACTATGGAAGAGTCTTGAATTTCTCTTGACTTGTGGGGTTTTGAGCAGTTATTCAGTTTGTTAGTCGTTATTTGTGTCCGTTCTTGTGTTTGCCAGTTTGCTTAAGGGCCTATTTGGATCCGTGCGACTAATTGTTAGTCCGGATAAAAAATTAGTCGAATAATTATTAGTCCATTGCCTGTTTGGAGGAAGGACTAATTGTTAGTCCATCATCGAATAAAATGTCTGTTTCGCCCTTGACTAATGGACAAGGTTTTGTATGTTTCCGATTCTGATAATTGAAGTTTCGTTGTTTCCGAGTTGGTTTCTGAAAAAAATCAAGGGTATTTTAGGTTTTTTATTGTATCCACGAATTGTTAGTCGCAATTAGTCTCAATTAGTCCACCTGGATCGACTAATTGGAAAACAATTAGTCCATGGTTGGACTAAAAATTAGTTCCCCTATTTGGAAGAAAATGACTAATTTTTAGTCGGCAAACAATTAATCGGCCGGATCCAAAAAGGGCCTAAACAAAGGAGAGACACTTTTCAATATTCTGTACATACTTAGTAGTTTGCTTTCCTTTAACTAGCTTAGAGCAATACAACATAATAGGACTTGTGCAAGTTTCACTAAATGAGAGAAACAATTGCTAGAGGATGTATGCGCGTAGTACTTGCTATCTGTAGAGTGTAATATCAATACGACATAATAAGGCTTATGATCGTACTAATTGGTGGTGCATTGGCTTGATGACTCTTATGTCTTGTTCTGTTTTCTCCATCAAATTTGAATTTTTCCTAAAAGCTTTGGTTGCTAAAAGTTTTGTAATGAATGCATAAGTGGTCAGAGTCATTCCTGGGTTTTGTTACCTATTTATCCATTGCAGGGTAAGAGTAAGGTGGACAAGATAGTGTCATCGGTGGTATTACCTTTTCACCATTTCTCTGGTGCTGCAAAACCTCCATCAGATGTACTTCCAATGAAAGAACCGCTGCACTCTGAACCAGAAAGCATCCAACAGAGAGATCCAGCCTGTCAGTTGGAAGAAGTGGTACAGTTGGACACTGGGACAGATGATCCCGAGGTTCAAGAAAATCAGAGAGATGGAAATTGTGAGCCTGAAGACACAGAGATGTCCGAGGCCCCTCCAGAGGTTCCCTCTGCCACTGAGCAACAGTTCCGTTCACTCAACGATGAAAGAAACCTTAAGCAGAACTCGACACCTCAAGAGCCTGAGTTTAACGAGCACTTGAAAGTTTTTGATTATGCTGAAGCTAGAAAAAATGTTTCATTTGGTGTGCCTAAAGATGAGAGGCGAAAAGACGATACAGTTGCCAGGGCAATAAACATAGATTCTGGCAATAAACAAAGGACAAACAAATCAGGCGGGGTTGAGACCGGGGGCAACCTCCAGAATCCGCGAAGGCGGCAGGCTTTCCCGCCTTCTGGCAATAGAAGTTCCACATATCACTAGTAGTTGAGTTGTGTAATTGACGGCTGTATTGTTCCATCATTTACTGGTGAAATTGTATGACAAGAGAGTACACATTATATGACATGGACATATAGACGGGATATTTTGGGAAACAGAGGAACTGAAGTGGTTTATCTGTCCATCGTGAGAAACCATGAGGTCTCCTTCGTTGTGGTGGCCTGGTGTTGGCTAACAGAAACTTAACGGTGGCTAACGTTAGCTAATGTGGACTTGGTTAATTTCACAGGATTAACTGACTCGTGCAGGTTCATATTTGTTGTTCATACACCTTAATCTATTGAAATAAAACCATGCAAATTCGGCACCATAATATATTGTTCTACCCCATATATTTATTGGTAGTCATAAATTAAAAATAATGATGTTAGGTCGTGAGGCGTATATATACTTCTGTTTTGCATGACCTTGTAATTACGCAAGGTGCCTTTGCTTTTGTATTATAATTTTATAAACTTTAAAATATAAAATATATTATCGATGTGTTAATCATAGGTAGAGGTTTTAATGATATATTTTAAATTTTACAAAATTGTAATGATATGTGTTAAGTTAATTTTTTTATAAATGATGGTTGTTCAGGTTCAGTTTTGACATATGCAAGTTTAAAAAACTAGAACAGTACCTATTTTTGATATAATTAAAAGCCGTCAACCATATCTATTTTTTAAGTAAAGATTAATCCGATGAAACGAAAACCACAAAAATTAGCTGGTTTTGAATGGTTTTCTAAACCTGGTACAGGTGGCTGACGATCTCTTCCTCTAAGGAGCTGTTTTTAAGTGTTCATTCATGGGAATACGAGTCCTGTCCTGCTGTGATGGGAAAATGCAGCTGAGCCGGAGAAACCGAGGAAGTCAATGGCGTACCACTGCCCGCTCTCATCTCATGTGAAGCAAAGTCAACCACCCTGCACTCGATCTCGTTTCTCCGCACCTCTCCTCTCCAACCCCAGCATCGCCGTCGTCCTTGGATGACAAGGCATGGCTTGGCCGGATTTGCAGTGCCTGGTTCGTCGGAAGCCGGCGACGGCGAGCTCCGCTGGCCAGCCCGGTGAAGCGGACGCGGGCGGCGGCCAGCGCCTCGCGCAGACGCTGTCCGTTCCGTACCTCACAGCAATCGGTATTAACTAGCCACATTTGCTTTCATGTTATTCCAAAGCTAGTACTCTGTTGTTTCTGTAAACACATTAATCCAGCAAGATTGCAATCTGGTTGCTCGCTTTCTTGATTGCTCTGAGATGACGCGACCTGTATCCTTGCACTTCATGCCTGCATTTCTTGTAATTGGGTGCGTGAGTGCTGACCTGTTGTGTTGCATTGATATGAACCGGCCACTGCTGTCTGAAATCTTGATCATTCTTCTTGAACAACTAAGAAAATAATTTACAGTCAGATGATTCGTGTAATTAATCTGGGAAACTGTTTTGCATCTTACTGCCACATAAACTTCAGCATTATATAGCCGGTTCCAACTCCCGTGGTATAGTTATTATGATTAGAATTTAGAGTAAGCATTGTTTCTCGAGAGGATAGTCTCTGCCTCGACAGAACCTACTTTCCCTTCTAGGCAGTAGGCATTGAGCAGCATATGCTGAATTCCCCATGTCTTTCACTGACTGTTAGGTGTTGGCTCGACGATGGGTGCCGGTATCTACGTCCTGGTTGGAACCGTGGCTCGTGAGCACACGGGGCCAGCCCTGACACTGTCGTTTCTGATAGCTGGTGTCGCCGCTGCTCTTTCAGCGTTGTGCTACGCTGAGCTCTCATGCCGCTTCCCTTCAGCAGGGAGTGCCTATCACTACTCCTACATTTGCATTGGAGAGAGGTACAAGTATAAATTTCTAAATCACATTCTGAATGAGCTGTGGCTTTTTGCTCACATTTTTTCTTTCTATTCGCTTGATGGCGATCAGTGTTGCTTGGCTGATTGGTTGGGCCTTGATTCTTGAGTACACTATTGGGGGGTCATCAGTGGCACGTGGCATATCTCCGAATTTGGTAATGTTCGATGTTAAGCTCATTGATATATGAACTTTTCATAATCAGCAACTTTATTTCCTTTCAGGCACTATTTTTTGGTGGCCAAGACAAATTACCCTTCTTTTTGGCCCAAATACATATCAAAGGGCTTGATACCCCTGTTGATCCTTGTGCTGCTATTCTTGTTCTGATAGTTACTGCATTACTCTGTTTGGGAATTAAGGAGGTACTTGCTTGAGGCTACACATTGTTTCAGAAATTGTTTGATCCATACTTGTCGGGTATAGTGACATATATGCACCTATAAGCTAGTCTTCTCTTTTGTGTATAGTGACATTTCTTAGCCGCAACTATCTACAATGAAAATGTGACTAGTAGTGTAATCATTTTTGCTTTGTGTCCAGGATGGACTATAGCGTTTCTTGTTCTATGGGACTGTGATTAAACTTTGTTGAAGTACTGCTGCAACCTCACTAATTCACTCTAATAAATTATGAGTTATGCCCTGATCAGAGCTCATTTGTGGAAGGCATCATCACAACTGCTAATGTCACAGTCATGCTCTTTATCATTGGTGCTGGTGGATGGTTAGGATTCAAGAATGGATGGACTGGTTATAAAGTTCCAGAAGGGTAATGTCAGATCATAATCAGATCGTAAGATCATCAGATCATAATGCATTGACACCCATATGAACTTTAACGTTTATATTTGTTTCTCTGGCACAACAGCTACTTCCCTAATGGTGCTAACGGAGTCCTATCTGGATCGGCAAACCTATTCTTCGCGTACATTGGCTTCGATGTGGTTGCCAGCACAGCCGAGGAGGTGAGCTTCCACACTGTCAAATAATAAGAAAATGGAGAACCGTGTTTCTGGCTGTAATTACAGTTTATTGATGTTTGTGTGCTGAAATGGATGGGTTTACTTTGTTTGTCAAATTGACTTCTAGGTGAAGAACCCATGGCGTGATCTTCCCTTGGGGATGGGCCTGACCTTGGCCATCTGCTGCTTTCTCTACATGATGGTTTCCGCTGTTGTTGTTGGTCTGGTTCCGTATCATGCCATGAATCCTGAAACTCCTATTTCTTCAGCGTTCGTGCGGTATGGGGTACAGTGGGCAGTGTAAGTACCAGACCCATTTCCAACTGAAATGTAGAGAGAGAAAAAAAGAAAAGTCAGTGATTTATGGTGATCGCTTATGCGCTGGTGTTTGAGCATTCTTACTTGATTGGAATGCAGGTATGTTGTTTCTAGTGGGGCTCTTCTTGCTCTCGTCGCATCATTGATAGGTGGTATTCTCCCACAGGTATGTGCAATTTCTTTCTTTTCTTAATTTTTTTTGAACAGAAACGGGTACCACGAGACACATTGAGGCAAAAAAAAAGAAAAAAAAAGAGATTTCCTTTGTGAAACTGGGGCAGTGTGTAACCAAATGCTAAATAAGACAAAAGTTTATCCAATTCAAATGATATTGGCTCAGTAAGCTGTTTTTTTCTTCAAATGGGCAAATAAAAAAAGAGAAAAACAGGGGAATGTAAGTATTTTTAGATTTGATTACATTCTGGTCAGGCTTTCTAGCCACAGGAGCATTGTCACCCAAGGTGTGAGGTTTGAGTCAGTGATGAGAGATTCAGTAGGAGCTTCTAGAAAGTCATAAAAATAAAATGAACACTGATTTGTTGCTGCCACCCACCACCCATGGATCAGGAGGAGATTCGGCTAACATATGCAAGGGCCAACAAGCCTGAACTGTCAACACATACTGATTTCAAGAAATGCTACAACTGTGGGCAGGAAGGTCACTTAAGCTATAAATGCCCTCTCTCAGGGAACAGTGGTGGCCAGGGTGGAGCTCGCAGTTTTGGCGGATATGGAGGACATCGTTGTGGTTATGTAGGACACCATGGTGGTTGTAGAAGCTGAGTTGGTTGTCAAGGTAGTTCCAGGACTGATTTGGCCATGATAGATGAAGGGCTTACTATGGGCATTGGTGTTCGGAATTGCCATGTGTTCCTATGTTGCGGAAAGAAATCAACAGTTAGCACCTCTAACAAACCAGTGTAACGGGATTACCGAAGTGCATTGAAATGTATATTTATCATGAAGCTAGATTCTAGGGAATAAGGCTAGCTGTTTTATTGTGGTGTTATTAGGCCTGATGACATCAAATAAACATGTAACAAGACAGGAATGTTGTTGTATTTTGCACATCTTGTAGGGATCTACTGATGTGCATAAGAATCTGAAGGGGACTTCTGCGAATTCACATTAATTATTAGTAGAGAAGATGTAGCTTAGCTTGGGAAGGCTGTACTCCAACTTTTCCAAGTCAGTTTGTACGAAAACATAACAATTAATATGATTATTTAAGGTAGAAATAAGGATGACTTTTTTATTTTCTTAAAAAATATTATCCAAAGTATTTGTCGTTTATGTTTTGTGTTTGGTCAGCCTAGGATCACGATGGCAATGGCAAGAGATGGATTGCTCCCGCCACTGTTCTCAGCTGTTAATCACCACACTAAAATCCCAATTATGAGCACACTCTTGACTGGGACATGTGCTGCTACTCTGGCATTTTTCATGGATGTCTCCCAATTGGCAGGGATGGTAATATATATATATATATATATATATATTTATCATATTAAACTGGTAAGCTGCTGGATTCATAGATACTATAGATGATAACCGTTTCTATTTCTTGATCTATTTATTCAGGTAAGCGTGGGCACCCTATTGGCATTTACTGCAGTTGCCATTTCTGTTTTAGTTGTAAGATATGCTCCTCCAAGTGAGATGCCAATGGAAGTAGCTCTTGCAGGAATACCTGAGTCACTAACTTTGTGCACAGCAGACTTGCAGCAGGATAAGAATTCAGAGGATCCTTTTGAAAACGGTAACAAAAAACAAATTAAGTCTTCCGTAAACTGTTGAGTTGATTTAAGTTGGTCACAGTTACACTGTACTATATATCACCATTACTATTTGTGTTCATGATTCCATTTGCCTGATTAATTGTCAGAAATTGCATTCCCTTCTTCTTGAAGTCCTACTAATACCAAGTTTCAGCTGACAAATTAGTGCTCTTGTTTATATTTTCTTCTTTTGTAACATTTGATTTTTCATATGAAATTTTTGTTGGGCATCCACCATGCTGAGCATTAATTCCTAGTTTTCACCTTCACCATTCCTAACTCTTTTTGTTTATTTCTTTCTTGATGTAACCAGTTCAAGAAGCACCAACTGTCAGTGATGTAGTCAGCAAGGAAAGGCGGCAGAAAGCCATAAGAAGCATATTGCTTATATGCATTGGGGCCTCCATTTCTGTAGTTTCATTATTCTTGTTGCCATTGTAAGTGAAATGTTACATATATTCAATCCTTCTCTCACAGATATTGTATTACTTGGTTCAACATTATATATCCCCTCATGATTGTATTTGCAAGACAACCACCCCCCC
>BCLF01000108.1:257436-269983 GCA_001602275.1 Zoysia japonica | reverse complement strand
GGGGGGGCTCGATGGGAAACCTGGAAGATGATCGGAAACACTGGACGGGGAAAGAGGAGCGAACGCAGCCGCCACCTAATGGCAGACTACTATGCGCACCTTTTCCATCCGCGATGAGACGCGGCGCGACGGAGGTTGCAGCGAGGGATAGATGCGAAGCACAGGAGAGCGGCATTGCGGGAAGCGGGGGGAGGTGCTCGTACCTGCGGGAGCGTAGAGCGCGACGGCGCGGTGAGGCGACCCGCGAGCGGGAGTGGCAGGGCGGGGAGAAGCTTCTGTTGTGCGGCTGCAGCCCCTGGCGATTTCAAACTTTTGAAGTGGCCGACTGTTCAATTTCACAGAAAAAATATAAAAATAAAAAAAAAATTAATTTAAAAGAGGTTTCAAAGAAAAATCTAAATTTTAGACCTCCTTTGAAATGCATGATTTTTACAGAAATTTTATAGCAATTAATTCAACTTCACATGAAAAACGTAAAAAACGAAAACAAAAACAAAAACCCCCGTTCCAAGGTAGACCTTATGCTCAGTTTGCAACACGAAAATTTCATAGTAAAAAATGTATAAACAGAAAATTTCCATTATTTCAAATGGGGGCTCAAACAGAATTTTATAAAATCAGTTCAATTTTAAGCCTCCTTTGAAACGCAGGAATTTTATAGGAATTTTACAGAAATTTCACAGTAATCAGTTCAATTTCACAGAAAAACGTAGAAAATGAGAAAAATTCTCGCGTTCCAAAGGAGGCTTTATGGAAAAAATTTATATGTTCCAAAAAGACCTCAAGGGTATTTTAAATAGTACATGGTGAATGAGTAATTAAACAATTCCAAATGGGACGCAGGGTAACACCAGGGCGAATTCACCCCTAAAGACAAGTATAAACCTGCTATGTTAAATAAAATTGACAAATGGCAATAATATAGATAGGACTTGATATCTAATTTTCTGTGGTAGAAGTGAATCTACCAGATCTTTTCACAACCACCGTAACTTATAGTGAGACAAATAAAGATGGTTACCATCTTAGGCCCTCTTTGGAAAAAGGAATTTTTTTTTATTTCTACGATTTTTTTGTGAAATTAAATTAATTTCTGTAAAATTGCTATAAAATTTCTGTGAAAATCATAAGTTTCAAAGGTGGCTTAGGGTGTTTAAGCAGCTTCTTACGTAGTACAACGCCCAAAGTAGTCTACCAGCCTAGGAGGCTCATCAGCTCGCTGCTCGCACCCCGAGCAGGTCCAGAGATGAATCAGGCAACCAAGCAGCAGAGTTTAGAAAACCATTGAAAACCGGCTATAGTTTTTACGGTTGAAATCGGTTCAATTTCATCGGATAATCGATTTTTCTTAAAAACCAGACTTAGACGCTGCAGCAAAACGGTAAAGCAAACATGTTTAACAGCTTATCGATTGATTTTTGGCGATTTCGAAAGCTGCTACTGTAGAAATTTTTTATATCCTACCAACCACGCATGAATCCAAAGGGAAAGCAACATCCATGAACTCATCTACAAATGGGTACGGACGATTTGGTGTGTAACAATGCTGCGGCATGTTTAAAGTGCCGCCCAGCGGGAGGTTCAGCTGTTACAAGTTACAACACGAAGGTGACAGCTGTTTGGTTTTCGTCGGGCACTGCATCTAGCTGCAAGTGTTGTCACACTCGTGTATGGTGCGAGACGGGGTGTGTCTTCACGGTCAGTTCTATACTTCTGTTTATTGTTTGTGACGAAATCGCGACAAGATGCACGAAATACATCTTTATAAAAATTGTTTTAAAAAATTACATCGAACAGGTCAGGATGGCCGAGTGGTCTAAGGCGCCAGACTCAAGTTCTGGTCCTCTAACGAGGGCGTGGGTTCAAATCCCACTTCTGACAAAAACATCTTTTCCCTTTTTACTTTTGTCTCATAACGACGGTGCCCACGCCCTCGATTCCTTGTCTTTGCGCAGTATAATTCTTGATGAATCAATTGTTTTTGGCAGCGCCCGCCTAATTGGATACTGTTGATATTAATGGATTATTCATCTTATTCAAAAAGTTATTTAAAATTTAAAAATATTAGTTTTTTCAAATATATTTAATAAAAAACAAATCAAATTTAAAATATATGATATTGAACATATTTTTTCAAATAAGATGAATTATCAAAAAAAAATATTAAAAATCAACAGTGATAGTACTTTAAAACCAACAAATTTATATGCATAAAAACTAGTAATCAATTGCCATGAAAATTGGAGGTACAAGATTGAAGTCCAAGAGTGGCTGGCGCATCTCGCATTCTACAGCCCAAGTGCTTCGTGCTTTCATGCTCTCGTAAGGAAACGTGTCACCCTACATGCCTCCAGCTGTCAGACACCTGTTCCCGGGCCGGGTAATGAAACCCAACCCGCACCGCGCTCGCACCGACCCACTCCAATTTGGGCGCAACCAACCCTCTATGGGTGTGTTTGGTTAGCTGTATATGTTGTGACCTGTCTCAGCGAATAAAGTATACAGTAATTAGTTATCTGTATTTATGTTAGTTAGAGAAGTTTTTTTAACTTGTTCGGTTGTCTGTACTGCGGACCATGTGTGGCTTAGCAGGTACAAAAAGTGCCATGAGCCTGGCTCACGCGCGACGGAAATTTCGTTTCCTCCTAACCCGACTCTTGCGCTGCAGGGCCAGCTGGGCCTGGCTTAAGCCTTGTTCGGTTCTCTCCCCAGCCAAATGGATTAGAGGAAGAATGAATCCATCGCTCATTCCACCTCAGTCGCCTCCATTCTTCACGTCAACCGAACGGAGCCTTAATCGGAACGAGCCTGTCTCGGCTGAGAAGGAAGCCAATCGTGCCCTATGTAAATACACCCACGACCCGCATCCCCGCCAAACGCCTCACTATATAACCGGCACCGTTTGAATTTCCTCCCTCTCCGAATCCTCACCGTGCTCACTGCTCAGAGAGGTTCGGAGCCTTGGCCGGGGCGGCGATGGACCCGGTGCCGGCCTGCCTCACTATATAACCGGCACCGTTTGAATTTCCTCCCTCTCCGAATCCTCACCGTGCTCACTGCTCAGAGAGGTTCGGAGCCTTGGCCGGGGCGGCGATGGACCCGGTGCCGCTCAGGCCGGGGTACTAGCGGAGGGGGTCGAGAGGAGGAAAAGGACGCCCGGTGATGGATGGGGTCCAGCCGGGGGACCTCGACGAGCATCCCTGCGGCGTCGCCCCTGTCCCTGTTCTCCAATGAGTGCCCCCCTCTGCTGTGCACGTGGCGAACGATTTCGAACACGAACGATCATGCATCCGCTCTGTTTGATCGCGCCGGTTCTTGGATGGAGCCATGGGCGTGTCGCGCGGTTCGCACGTGAGTAGAATCGGCAGGGTTTATAGATTCAGGCGACCGGCTCTTGAAGTCTTGATTTGAAAAATCGATCAACGGGGGCGTCGGTTTAGTTAAGATGGAGGGCGCGTCGGTCAACTACGAATCGATGTGGGTTCTGAAAACTCAGTTGATTTTCTTTTTGCGCGGAATTTGGCCACGAGTTTTGTTTTCCTGTTTTATCGACTCGATGAAATTTGACCAGTCCTTTCCTTCATTCGGTGCCAAGGAGCATTGTCACGAAATTCAATTTGCGCTGCAAGTTAGATCTGAAACAGATCGCTTTACAGGCTCGTAACGCAGTGTACAACCGGAAGGTATCATTCTTGCTCTGATTCTTTTTAAACATCACACAATCAGGTGTGGACTGTGAACGGGAATCTGACTATCATGTGTGCTTCGATAGCGTTTTCATGCGGTTATCATGAACATAACAAAGCCAAAGGCAACCGCGCTGGTATTTGCTTCAGGGAAGATAGTTTGCACCGGAGCAAAGGGTGAAGAGAATTCTATGCTCGCTGCAAGGAAGGTAAAAAAGCCACCGTTCCTGTCATGGCCTCGGTGTAGTTACCTGTTTGGATCGTCTACGAGCAAGATCCGAGAGCCTGGGGTTGAGGGCGAGATTTCTGTTTTTGTGTTCATACCTTCTGATCCGGTCGCTGGAGTTGGGGACGACGAGGTGGCCATCCGCCCCTGGTTGATGCAGTTCTCTACGCTAGGGCAGCGACGGTCGGAGAAGAGGGCAGAGGCGATGAAGACGGCGGCGAGGTTCTGGTCATGTCGATGTAGTCGACACGATGGTGGAGCTTCCCGTTGGCCAAGCACCCCCTGCAGATCGGTCTAGGGTTTTGTCGGTGAGTTGTGGCGGCACGGACAACTTTAGTGCTCATGTCGGTCGACCCCACCTCTATTTATTGTAACGCTGATGATAGGGGCCCACTAGCTATATGGGCTGAGCGTCCCTGATCAGGGCGCGTAGATCAAAGCCCAATTCGGCCGTTCGGCCAAATTGGTGAGAGATCAATTCTAATATTCTCCTCCTTATCTCAACTTATACTTTTATCTTTAACACTTTTAACTTTACTCATTCCATTACATATTAATGCATAGAATTGTCTCATCGTCACGATCAATCGCCGATAGATTCAACAGCTACAATACACTTCTTTGTTTTAAAATAGTTACTATACTTTTGGGCCATCTTTTAATTCAAAAATCACATGCTTTCCTTTAAACCCATGCCGGCTACATGATCAATGAATACTTTGGGTGGTAAGCCTTTAGTAAGCGGATCCGCTAACATTTCTGCAGTACTTATATGCTCAAAACTTATGATTTGATCTCGAACTTTATCTTTCACAACATAGTACTTTATGTCAATATGTTTGGCAGCACCACTTGACTTATTGTTGTGTGCATACGTTACTGCGGGTTCATTATCGCAGTACAACTTAAGTGGTCTATGGATGTCGTCAACCACTTTTAAACCGGGTATAAACTTTTTAAGCCAGTTCACCTGCCCCGTAGCCTCATAACATGCTACAAACTCGACATACATTGTGGATAATGTAGTGACGGTTTGCTTTGAGCTTTTCCAGGAAATAGCTCCTCCAGCAAGAGTAAACACATATCCTGATGTTGACTTTCTATCATCTCCCGCATAATCAGATCTTCTATATCGAGTGAATCTGATCTTCTATATGTCATCATGAGGCATTTTGTTCTTTGCAAATAACGTAAGACTTTCTTTACCAATTTCCAATGCTCTATTCCAGGATTGCTCTGGAATCTGCCAAGTAACCCGGTAACAAATGCCAAGTCAGGGCGTGTACACACTTGAGCATAGTGTAAGCTTCCGACAGCTGAAGCATATGGAACCGATTTCATTTGATCGATCTCATATTGGTTCCTGGGACATTGAAAATTCTCGTATCTATCGCCCTTGACTATAGGAGCAGTTGATGAACTATATTTATGGATACCATATTTCTTTAAGATTTTTTCTATGTATGTCTTTTGTGACAGTCCCAATACCGTTTTGTTTCTATCTCGGTGAATTTCGATTTCTAGAACGAATGAAGCTTCACCAAGATCTTTTATATCAAAGTTTGAGGACAAAATCTTCTTTGTCTTCAGTAGCAGACTGACGTCACTACTAGCAAGTAGGATATCATCTACATACAGGATTAGTAAGATAAGTTTTTCATCTTTAAACTTTGAGTAAACACAGCTGTCCTCTATATTTTCTTTAAACCCAAATTTTCTTATTGTACTGTCAAACTTCAAGTAACACTGTTTTAAAGCTTGCTTTAACCCATAAATCAATTTTTTTATGTGGCATCCTATTCTTTCATTTTCTTCCACGACAAAACCTTTCGGTTGTGCCATGTAAACATTTTTCTCTAAATCCTCATTGAGAAAAGCCGTCTTTATATCCATCTGATATAAATCTAAATCATAATGCGCTACTAAAGCTATTATGATTCTGAAGAAATCCTTACATGAGACTGGAGAAAAGGTCTCATTGTAATTAATCCCTTTTCTTTGCGTAAAGCTTTTTGCCACAAGTCGCACTTTAAATCTTTTTATATTCCCTTGAGAGTCGAGTTTTGTCTTGTAGACCCATTTACAGCCTACGGTTTTGACTTCTTTAGGAATAATCTCTAAGTCTCAGACTTTATTTGCCTTCATGGACCTCATTTTCTCTTCCATGGCTTTAAGCCACTTTGAAGAGTTTTCGCTTCTTATGGCTTCTTCAAATGAGGTGGGATCATACTCTATTTGAAATTTCTCTGTATGATAAATCTGATAATCATTAGAAATAGCTGATCTTCTTATTCTTTGAGACTTTCTTAGGGCCTCCTTATTTTGTACATTTTCTATTGAAGGCTGTTGTTGCTCCCCCTCATTTGTGGCAACGAGTTCTATGGGATCTTGAGGAACATGTTCCTCATTCTCATTTATTATTATCACAGGAGGAACAAGAACAGGTGCTGGCACCACAGTGTCCTGCACTGTCGGTGTAGCGACAGCCGGTAGTGAGAAGAATGACTCTTGAATCATCGAAGTAGGCGCATACGCTCGCTTCTCTTCAAGATCAATCTCTCGAACTACCATGCTCCCCCTCATCATCTCATCTTCTAAGAAGATAGCATGTCTCATTTTTACAAACTTTGTATATCTGTCTTGACAATAGAAACGAAAACCTTTTGACTTTTCAGGATAGCCAATAAAATAGCAACTTACTGTTTTGAGATCAAGCTTCCCAATGTTTGGGTTAAATACTTTAGTTTCAGCTGGGCTCCTCGACACTCGCAAGTGGTTTAATGAGAGAACTCTTCCTGTCCACAATTCGTACGGTGTTTTGGACACGACTTACTTGCTACTCTGTTGAGAATATGAATGGTGATTTTTAACGCCTTCATACACAAATTCAATGGCAGTGTGGAATAGCTCATTATGCTTCGCATCATATCCATCAGGGTACGGTTACGTCTTTTAGCTACTCCATTTTGCCGAGGTTCGCCCAGTGTAGAATATTAGGTCACTATTCTATTTTTCTTTAGAAACCTAGCAAAAGATCCAGAAACTTGTCCATACGGGGTATGCCGACCGTAGTACTCTCTCCCACGATCGGATCGGACTATCTTTATCTTTAAATCGTGTTGGTTTTTAACTTTAACCTTAAATATCTTAAATTTATCTAAGGCTTCATTTTTTTCTTTGATTAGATAAATATAGCCATATCGAGAGTAATCATCTGTGAATGTTATGAACGAGTCATAACCATCTACACTTTTCACAGAAAAAGAACCACAAATATCTGTGTAAATAATTTGTAGAACTTCTGTACTTCTTTTTGCATCTTTCTTAATTTTTTTTTATATTTTTCTTTGATGCATTCTCTGCATTGTTCTATGTCTGAGAATTCTAGTGAAGAAAGAATATCATTCTTAACTAGTCTTTCTATTCTCTCCCTCGAAATATGGCCTAAACGACAGTGCCATAATTTCGACGACGCATTTAGAGTTCTTTTTCGTTTTTTGTTTACACTGGTAGACGAGGATTCATTTACTTTCTCGCACGCAACGTTCTCATTATTGCATATGACATTCACATCATCACGTAGTGATAATAAATAAAGATCATTTTGTAAGATGGCAAGACCAACACATTCTTTATTAAACATTATTTCACACTTATTATTTTCAAAATGACAATCATAACCATTATTGTCCAAACATAAAACACTAATCAAATTTCTCTCTAAAGAGGGAACATAAAGAACATCTCTAAGTAAAAGCATAAATCCATTAGCTAGCTCTACTGAAAGATCGCCAACGGCTTCAACTTCAGCTTGGACTCCATTTATAACTTTAATGCATCTTTCTCTTCTTTGCGTAGTCCCTATAAAGAATTAGCAACATGGACAGTTGCTCCTGAGTCAATCCACCATGTAGATTTCGAATATTGCATGTACAGAGATTCATTTATAAAGGTAATAATGTTCACACCTTCCTTTGTCATGATCATCTTTAAGTAATCAGGACAGTTTTTCTTGTAATGTTCTGTCTTCTTGCAGTGAAGACACTGGTTCTTGTCTACTGCAAATTTGTTCTATTGAGGCTGATGGACATGGGCTTTTTTTTTGTTCTTTGAGGAGTGACTGTTGAAATTCTTTCTTTTATTGTTCTTCATATAGTTGATAGAACCACCACGTGAAGCTTTAATTTTGTCCTCCTCTTATACACACATAGCTATGCACTTTTTTAAATCCCATATCTCGAGTTACATGTTGTAAGTTGATAACGAAGGTGTCAAACTCTTGGCAACGAAGCAAAAATATGTAATTCAACCGGTCACCTCGGCTTGAGTACGTGACAAGGAGAAAATGTGAGGACCTGTCATGCATATTTCTTTCATTTCCAAAAAAAATACAATGTTACTTTCCAAAATTGTCACATGCATAAGTTTTCAAAAATAAAATATTACTTTCCAAAGATGAATATAATATCAATTATTAATTATTAAAGAGTTTTTACCTCCTAGGAGGTAAAAAAACACTTTATTCCTCAAAATTAGTGTAAATGAACGGTTCACATTACTTTGAGTCTACCTTACAGCTTCTCACCTCGGTTTCCAAACTCCAGTTGCTTCTCTTGTAATCCAAAGCCAAGAATATATTTACTGTACAAGTATGAACACAGTTACACAGCCCGGCAACTCTTTTCTTTCATCTGTAGACCTGAGTTGAGTTCATTCTCGTTTCTTTGCTGCACAAGCAATCAAACATCCTACCTTAGGCCGTGTTTAGAACAAGCAGTGATTATTATAATTTGGATTATGGAGGTAGTTTATATAATCTAATTTATAAATATAATTTGGTAGACGTGTTTGGAGGCCAGATTATAAAAACTACGAATCTAGTTTTTTCTTGACTAATGACTTTTTACCTTTGTTGTTGAGGAGCGGTGACAATTTTCATAATAATTAGAGATTTGATAAAGGTAAAATTATTTTTCATTAGGTATAATCATCTTTTAGGTACAATGTGTTTATTATAATCTGGGGTTTCAGTTTTTATAATTTAGAAGAAAAAAATGATGTGTTTGGAACCACTAATGTTAAATAATTCAGATTATAATAATATGACTAGTTCCAACATGGCCTTAGCAACTGAGGAGCGCCCAGTAGGAGCTCCAGATCAACTGCATCGCATCTTCAGTTAGCAGAAAGTAAGGACCCCCACCCCAGCGTCTTGCTCTGCCCCCAGGTTAGGCTGACAGAAGGTGACCCTACACTCAAGCAGTTAGTAATGTGTACAGGCTTGCCACTGCTATTATCATGTGAATGTTTTGGAAATTTCAGAGTTATTACCCGTTCTATAGGTAGTGAATTCTGTTAAAATTTGCTTTTGGAATGCACAAATTAAATTTAACTCTGTTTCTTATGTGATCCCTCTGTGTACAATTGTTCTTTTTTGAATGGTTGTGTTTACGCGGTCAAAAAGATGGGACCGCCACAATTTACAGTCATATAAGAATAGTCAGGGCTTTAACACACCTAATTCTAGTCATTCTAACGACTATCAACACTAAACCGTGTAAAGATCATACTTGGTAGGGCTCTGACTCCTCCAAAATAGTTTTGGCTTTGACTTCTTTAAAAAGGTGTTTTTATAGCTTTTACTCCGGCTCCTTAAAAAATATTTGGTATATCCGTTTTTTTATGTAGAATCTCCTATTTTTATAAGAGCAGATAATATAGAAAAATGTCACGTGGACGACGAAGGAGTCATGAAAAAGCCACATTTTTCTGGCTCTTAGCTTCACCTTTGGTTTTTTCTGAAAAAATAAAAAACAACTCTTTCTAAACTCGTTTGATATAGTTTTAGTTTAAAGTCGATGAAGAAGCACTGCTAAACAGAGCTTTAGCTCATACTACTAGGCGTACTACAATCAGTCAATAGGAGTGCACACTACTAAAGTGGCAATCGGAACCAAAAAGATCCACCAATTCCTATCAAAACTTCAATACAATCTTGACAAAACACGCTCTCCAGTGACCAGACTACGGGCAGCATCCGTGGCCGTGGGTGAGTTCGGTTAATCATCCTTTTTCATCTTTATGGATTCCACTTGGGAAAAAAAAAGGGAAAACACATTACTAGTGTTTTGTAGCATCAGACAAGAAGGAAAGCCATTCGGACGCCATCTCCGTGGAGTTATGCCAGTTAGTAAAAAGCATATTTGTTCCGTTCTCAAATTTACAAAATGAATGAATATGAAAATAATGCAACTCATATGCTCTACGTACCCAGTAAAAGCACCTTGATCTGTACTTCTGCTGTGGTTGATGGCGAGACATGCCTCCACCAAGTCCTTGTCACAATTAATTGACCGACGATATTCAACGACTTGCAATCTCTACAATTGGCATGAGAATGACCGCGTATATAATCCCTTGAACGCAATATATATCTACCGCACATTCCGACTTGAGAACAATCCACCGAAATCCAGCTCCGCCACAGAATTTTCAAAACGTTCATGGCTCAGTGCTTCTGACTTGTAGCTAAGGACAACGCTGCCGGCACGGTTCCCTCAGCATGCAGGCTTCGTCCCAATTTGAAACACAGAACGATTACTAACCAAGAACGGCAGATCGATCGACCTGATTACCGCAGGGAGATCCAAGTCGCCTGTCCACACGCATCCGTCGACAGAGTACGTCTGGCCCAAATTGATGAGAGGATCTACCTGGAGACGTCGGAAGGAACCAAAAAGATTCCGGACTGATCGGCGATCGCCGTCGCCATCCGAGAGGGTAATGGCGACAGCGGCTCGAGTCATCTTGAATTCTTGACCACGACGGCGTCGCGGGCGGGAGGGTAAGGTTTCGGGATCAGAGAGGACAGCGAAGGGGCGCAGTCACAGAGGTGAGGTGACCGGCGGCGGCCCGCACTGGCTGCGCCATCGTCTCATGGCGCGTGCGCGGATGACGCGGCGAGATGGGATCAGATTCGCACCCGTAGGAGGAGTACTAGTTAGCGCAAGTAGCCAAAAAGGAACGGGGAAAGGGAGAGAGCGCGGGCACTTGTGATGCACTTTGGTTGACCCAGAAAGACCCAAAATCTGCTGCCCAGTGCACCTCCGATTATGACCCAAAGTATTTTTTAAATGGATAATATATGACCTAATGTAGGCAATGTCTTACAGTTTAGCTAAAACATAGTTTCTTTCACAACTATTTCAGCCTCTTTTGGAACACGGAAATTTTCCTGTTTCCTGCGTTTTTCTGTGAAATTTCTGCAAAAATTCTGCATTCGAAAAGAGACCTTCCTTTTGTCATCTCCAATATCTCTGCTTTCGGTTTCAAAGAGAAGTTTCTTTTCTTATCAACTGAAAAAACAAATTTAAAGGAAAAGAAGAAAGAAACTGTCCGCAAAATTCTTTTATTTTCCTACCTCGCCCTTAATCTGGGATTTATATTGTCATACTCCCCAATTTTTTTCTTGTCGTTAGGACAGGCTAGTTTGCACTATAAATTTGCATTAGGAAGTTTACGAAGCGACAATAATAATAAAAAAGAATGGTAGGAGTATATGAAAAAAACTTTGTGTGACCATAGAGGTCGATCTTCATCTACCTCGGGACCACAACTGGATTATGATCATAGGTGGAAGGACAGTGGGTAGAACTCGAAGGCGATCGGTCGCGCGGTTAGTGTCAGTGTCATCGGCTGGGCCAGGCTTGATGGAATATTACGGTGCAAGTGTGAGTGTGTGACTGTGTGAGCTGGCGAACAGGCCCTGTATGTTGGGACGTCGGTTGAAGGAGCCCGGATTGAGAAGGGGGAGTGAACCACAGAATCCAGACCATATTCACCAAGTAACTGCACCACGTTCGTGATCGCTGAGCTTGCAAGTGTACCCCACGCAAATATCTTTCATCAATTTGTTTCTCTTGATGAAAAGCAAAGATGAATGCTATTACTAAAGAAAGGAAAATAAAAACATCACAGCCTCCCGTGGTTTAGGCTTTTTTGGAATGAAGAAAAATCTTCTGTTTGAACTGATTTATGTGAAATTTTTATACGATTTTTTAAAAATCCTGCGTTCAAACCATAATATTACTAGTTAGAGCAACTTCAATAGTCATTTTTTCTGTCAAATCAAACTGATTTATGTAAAAAATTTTATACGATTCTTTGAAAATCCTGGGTTTGAGCCCTAGTATTACTATTTAGTACGAAATTAGAATTCAGCACATGAAACACATGTTATTATTATATTGGTACATTATCCGTCCCAAAAGAAGTGTTTATTTGGGTTCTTTGTCATTTAACTTTGATCAATAATTTATATAGATTTAATTAATTTTAACTATATGAAGTTTGTACTTTTATATTCGTTATAAGAACTACTCTCATAATATAAAGTCTATATATATTAAAATTAATTTATATTTATATAAATTATTTATCAAAAATATATTTAACTAAATCCAGGTAGAGAGTACAAATCGCAGGGTGCTGGTCTGGTACGATGCTACTGTTTAGAGATAAGATTGAGAATGAATGATTCTTCTATTGATTTTGATAAGAGTAGTACAATTTATACTAGTAGAAAGGTGCCTGTTGGAAGAGGCACCCCTTCTAGGTGTTTTGAATACTTCACTAA
>BCLF01000108.1:226636-240597 GCA_001602275.1 Zoysia japonica | reverse complement strand
AAAATTTTACAAGATGATAAAGCACATCATAACACGTTAGAAAAATACATCATAATTTTTTATCATTATTTTCATATAGTTTTGTACCCTAAGGATTAATTTACTATTAAATGTCCTTCCCTATGAAAGTAATTAAAGAAAATTTATGATGTATTACACAAACTTTGGCCAAAGAAAGAATGAATGAAAGAAGGCAATTGCCAGAATCAACTCATGTATTACACTATCAAAGATCTATTGCCACACTTCAAACATCTATCTTACAAACATGATTGTCTTTTGACTAATTTGAGCAAAAAGAAAAGCCTTTATGCTCCCTTTGTTCTTTTAATGATTTAGCTCTCCGTGATGAAGAAGAGAACACACAAGATGGCCAAAGCTGTGTAGCTTCTTTCTTTATCTATCTCTAAAGGTAGAAATCATTAATGAGTTCATCAAGAAGTTGTGCCATACACTGAACAAGGGATTGATTATGTAGAATATAACAGTTCACTCCTACCATGAAAGAAGAAACATCCAAGAGTTAATTCATTAGAAATTAAACTGTAAGGGAGGCTGCAACACAGGCAAGAATTTGATTGAAACAAGAACAGGACTGAAGGGTTTCACCTTGTTCCCCTCCAGGCAACTTTTCTTGAGACTCTTTTGCAACCAGAGTCACTTCCGATGGTTTATCTTCTAGCATGTTCTTGGACCCCGTAGTCCCTTCAGCAACATCTGGAATTGTGGTAGCCTTCTTATCTGAAGAACTCATATTAATATTTGTAGTTTTCAC
This sequence comes from Zoysia japonica, assembly GCA_001602275.1. NCBI lineage: Eukaryota > Viridiplantae > Streptophyta > Magnoliopsida > Poales > Poaceae > Zoysia > Zoysia japonica. The sequence goes on along the minus strand of BCLF01000108.1, from coordinate 239,822 downwards.
TCCACTGAGCCTGTCAGCATCTGGAGACTCATCTACAGGTGTGGCTTGTTTAGGCTCTTCCTTTGAAGCAGCAGAAACAACCGGTGATCTAATTTTTGGTTGTACGGGTAGGGCTGACTCCATGTCTAGAGAAAGTACTAAAATTAGTCTCCAACTGCTATCAAGATGAAGTATCTGACATGAAAGATGGATATATGAAAATACCCTGTAACTGCACAATGCTACCAACATTTTCTGTACTGCTAGTTGGTGGAGCCTCTAATATCCGGCTGATAGTTTCTCTTAGTGTCTTATTGGGGAGAAGATCATCTGCTAATATGCTTGTGGCACCACAGACACACATTGACTTGTTAATAATGTAATCCCTTATACCTGCCAGAAAAATAAAAAGAGCATGCCATCCTTATAAAAATGTGCTCTTTTGAAGAAACAAGCATCCAGAAAAAAAGAAATGTGAACACTCTGGAATAAATCCATACAGAAATAATTGGTAATGACTGGATAGAAAACTAATAGCTTATGATAGCCATATCAATAATAACAGAGCGCCAAAATAAGGAACGTAAAAGCACGACGTACATTTATCACAGAAACTTCTAAAGCAGCATTTACTAGTTAGAACAGCATCCTTCATCACTTCTTTGCACAATGGGCAGCGTAGCTCTGGTGGAAGATCACCAACAGAACGAGTGGTAGGTAGGCCCTCTATCTCCTTCTCAAAAGCAGCTCTAATAAAATAAAAATAAGTTGATTTTCCCAAGTACATTAAGCAACGGATATCGTGAATTTCAAAAGAAACTCAGAGGTTTTGAACTCACTCATTTGGCTTCAAAACGGCACCAGCTCCACTTGGCAGTGCATATGAGCCATCTGGAGTTTGCATCAACATAGATTTTGGGATGCCCGTTGGGGGTTTCATCCTTCTCACATCAAATCTAGCATCACCATTTGTTGGGCAATGTTGAATGAAATGACCTGCACAAAAAGACGTAATGAGAGAAAGAAATATACATAGTTGAACCAAGAATTTACAACTAATCAACATACCAGGTACTTTGCACCGATGGCAAACATATCCTGGAGGAGGTGTCTTACGTTCCAGGCCACGTCCTTCAGAATAATACAAATGAAAATAGAATAAGAAACATTGTGTTTAAACATTGTTAAAAAGAATGATGCCTAGGCACTAGACGAAGCTACACTCTCTTCCAACTAAGTTTTTCACCAAGGAGTTGTTGAATGCTTATTGTTAATAACAACAACAACGATGCCTTTTTATCCCAAGAGAGTTGGGGTAGGCTAGAGGTGAAACCCTGACAGACAAACCAAAGAGATTTTAAAATAATAATAAAAAAGACGGAAAGGAATGGAAAAAAGAAAAAAAAGAAAAAAAAGGGAAAAAAGAGGAATTGTCAAATGCTTAATGTTAATATGTAACAATTCTTTGAAGTCTCTAGCTTTCAGCCAGGAAAATTAAGCGCTAGGTGTTAAGCGAGTAGTGGCCCTTAGCCTAGAGCTTAGGTGCACCTAAGCACTGCCTAAGCGTCCCTAGGGGCTGTAGTAATTATACATCAAATATGTCACAAACAGAGATTTAATGGTCCATCCAGTCACTAATAAAAAGAAAAAGGGAGGAAAGCATATCCAGCCCATTCACGCACCACCAGCCCACTCACACTTCTTTCTTACCACCTCCTCTCCTGCAGGCCCCAGCCGACACCTTTTTTCTCCCTCAGCCACCGCCTCATTTCTTTCCCGCAGCCTCCACTGTGGCGTCCTTCGATGCTAGATCTCTGCGTCCGCAGCCCGCGCCTCCTTTCTCAGTCGCCGCCGCAGCATCCTCTGATACCACATCTTCCACGTCTGCTGCCCACCTCCCTCGGCGTTAGCCGCCTGCATCCACCTCCCTCCACGGTGGCTGCCTAAGGTGTGCCTACTGCCCAAAGCAAGGCGGAAGGTCGCCCCTCAGCGTTTAGCACATTAGCGGGCGCTTTTCAACGGATTTTTTTCAGGTTTTGTGTGTTTATTTGCCAAAAATACAATCACCAATGTGCCTTGTCTTTTTAAATATTTGTTTTTTAAAACAAATGAAAAGTAGACACATGACATGAATAGTCAATAAAGCACTGTAAATATTTCCTTTCATGATAAAAACAAAAAGAAACCAATGTTGTGGATGTGGGTATAATACATCAATTGCAATGATCGATTCAGCTACCACTCCAAAGCTCTAGTGCCTATTGCTTTAGATATTGAAAAAGTAACAAAAGAAGATAAGCAATACCAAAACCACGGCCAGCCATCATTCTTCCACCCATTCCCCTACCATAGCCTCTTCCACCACCATAACCATCAGGGATTTGACTGAATGTATTGACAATCAACCAGATTAAAAAAATACATAAAGCCATTCAAATAGGGGACATCTAATCTGGCAGGTTACTCACCTATAGTCCAGTGCAGCTGTATCAATAAGTGCTTTTATTTTACTATCTTCATCAAGTTTATTTTCAGAATCAACATCAACAGCCTGGCTAACAAGCTGAGAAGGCACTGAATCAGAAACATATAAATCATTGCCGAACTCATCATCCCACTCAGATTCGTCAGGCTGCAGTTTCAATATAACGAAAATCAGCTCCACAAATTAGCTAGGTATTTCTAATTGATCGAACATCATAAGGCAACGTTAATATCAGATGTAGCCTAACAAGCAATCGTCATGCTTACATATTTCATTGATGAATCACCGTGAAAATTGATAGCAGCAGGCAAGACTTCTTCAACTTTATCCTCTACAACTTTTGCCCTGCAGAATTGGATACACACCAAAATTGCCCATCAAGAAAAGCAATGCCATGAGATGGACCATTTTCAGTAGCATGATCCAGTCAAACATGCAAATTTCAAGGACCACATCTCAAAGTGTCATTGCTTGCAAGAATCAAGCCATAAGTTTATACAAGTATGGAATCAAAGATCAAGACAGTACTCTTCTGGTTCTGTGATGATAGGCCTTCGTGGTCGTCCTGGTATCCGCCGAATTAATACTGATGTATTCTTTGGTATCATTGTCCCCTCATCAGCATACTCTGAAAGTAAAAAAAAAAAAGGATAAAGAAATAAGCAATGACTAAATGGACTGAATCCATTCCTCATGTATGAAAATCACAGGTTCATTAAATCTAATGCATGACATATTCAGGCGATCAGGATAGATTATCATTTAAACTTTGTCTCCCATGGTATGATAGCTTGCACTTTTAAACAAAACACATCAGTTGTGGTGCAATCATTTTACTATATATATACACACACACGCAATCCTTTTTGAAAGAACATCTAAATCAAATTCAAATCCCTTTAGCCTAAATTATTGAAAGAATATGAAAATCACAGGTTCATTAAATCTAGTGCATGACATATTTCAGCGATCAGTATAGACTATCATTTAAACTCTGTCGCCCCATAGTATGATAGCTTGCACCTATAAACAAAACACATCAGTTGTGGTGCAATCACTCTATATATAGGCAATCCTTTTAGAAAGAACATCCTAAAACAAATTCAAATCCCTATAGCCTAACTTATTGAAAGAAATATCACAAAATTGGCCACATTTTGATGCATGAGCTAATTATAGCTAGCCCTTCACATAAGCCAGTACACCATGTTAGCAGGCTGCGAATATAAGAATAAAAGGCAGCACAAGTTAATATAGATAATGCTAAGCAACAGCACTGTTTGACATTCTTGGCTAAGGTAACACAGAACCAAATAGCTCCTGGTCAACCATACAGAACAGACAGTTCTACAGCCTAGCTTATAACAATTCATATGTTCACACATCAGAAATCAAACAAAAGGCACTTCATTGAGAAAGAACCAACCTTCATCAGTCTGAGCATTTGAAATCATGAGGTCAAAATCTGTGCCTCTGCCAAGATGCTTGGACTCAAAGATCCGCTCCTTCAGGTTGGCAACCGAGATGAATTGCCCCTCAATTGGAATTGAGTCATAATCTCTTGCACTCTTGAACTTGTAATACACAGCCATTTCTCTTCCCTCAAGTTTTTTTCTACTTTCTTTTCTTCGGATTTGATTTTTTGGGTATTTTTATTTTCTGTTTTTTTGTCGCTTTTTCCCCTCTTCTTCTGTAATAAAGCAGATTATTTGATAGAACCAGCAAAAAACAACAAAAAATGTCTTCGCCCTTAAATTGAGCGGGAAATTAATGCTTTAAACCAGGACAAATAGAGGGAACAAATAGACACATGAACAAGTGTACAAGCACGCAGATTTGATCTCCCCCGCCTTGTAGGCTCCTGAGAACCTCTCCTACAGAGCCGCGGAAAAAGAGACGCAGCCCGCCCAAGAGCTCCTTTCGACCGCCGAGCCCAGAGCCACCAGCCTCTCCCCGCCGGAAACCTCCCGAACAGGGGGGCTACCACGCCTGGATCGCCTTCTCCATGGACTTCCCCCCTCCCAGATCGCCGGATCTGGGCGCGGGACACCACGAAACCGCCTGGGGGGGAGGCCTTTGTGAACGAGAACCCGCTGAGATGATGCGCCTCCTCAAGAGCAGTCGCGGGAGCCACCGACGCTGATGCAGCCGTGGGTGCTGTGCGCCCTAGACCGGCGGCTTCCCCGGGCACAAAATCGCGACTTAGAAGCGGAGGAATCGACGGGGATGTGGAGCTAGGGTTTCGACCTCCGTGGATTGCGTCGCCTCCTGCTGTCACAAAGATTAGAGAGAGAGCAGAGGATGGGAAAGGGGCCGGATGAGGGGAGGGGAAACCGAGCCAACTCCCTTCCTCACCTCCACCGCTTGAGCGCCGATCGGAGGATGGGAAATGGGGCGGCGTGGGAGAGGGCGCACGGTCGGGGGGCGGATCGGAAGCGGAGAGGGGCGGCGCGGGGCTGGGGAGAGGATAAGGGCCAGCGGTGACGGTCGCGATCGCGCGTGAGGAGGGCTGACGGCCACGATTCCGAGGAATGAACAATGGAATAGTACAGGTTTGGTTGTAAGATTGGATGGGATGATCAGAGCATATTTGGTAGTAGTATACTCGAAAGAAGTTTTTTTTAAGATACAGATTATCTAATATATATTAGTTGTGTTTGAAATATGTTTTTGAGATATGGGATGATTCAGTTATACTAAGTGTATTCAAAAAATATTTTTGAGGCTGCGTTATTTACAGCTATATTTTTTTAATATGATGATCAAGTTAATGTTTGTTTGCTTGGATAGAACATCTAATTTTTAGTTTGGTTGATCGGATAGAAGCATCCAATTTTTATGTTGTATATGCCGGCTCCTTCATTCACTAGATCTAAGGTATTGTCCTCATTGATGATGTCACCATCTTATCACAGCCGCCATTTTTATTGTCACAGTCACCACCGTCCTTATTACTATGATCGTCGTCAATAGCGCAACAATAGCATATGTCCTTGGCAAAACAACATACCCTAGCTGACTTGGCCACCATCCTCGTGCTCAACTGGACAAGCAGAGGCAGCCCTGTCATCCTTGTGCCTCAGCACGCCAGCAACAAAGTCAGTAGAGCTCCAGTCGACCAATAATGATAGAGTTAGCTACAACGTGCAGGTGTGCAGAGACTTAGAATCCACAGGAGAGGCAGTGAGGTAGTCCCTCTGTCCCACCGTAAGTGACTCTTTAGTATCAAAATCTTGTCTCCTGTAAATATCATCTTTTGGGTAGGTCCCATAACTATTCGGCAGCTCCGAGAGCTAATAATAGCGGCACAGCTGCTCAAAGTGATTTTCATTGGCCAGAGGGAGGAAAGGTTCACTCGTGTTGTACGATGGGTGCAGTAATTAGGGCTAGCAGGGTTAAATTACAACCCGCTTGGTTTAGCTGCGCTCTTCCTAAAACGTCGGTTGAAACGGGACAGAGGGAGTTGGAGACAAGGCGAGAACCGTTGGCTCAGAGCATAGTCGTAGCTCTCGGGCTTCGTCTTTGGGAGAGAGAAAGATGCAGCATGTAGGGTTGCAACGCCAGGCTTCATTGCTTAGAGAGAGAAGGGGGGCAGGGGCACGGGTGTCGTGGCACCAAGTAGTTACGAGATGGTGCTATCTGGCAAAATTTTCAGGGCGGACTCGTACTAAATCTGGAGTGAATATTCTCTAATGATACGTGCTGTTATAATTTTTTAAGTTTGAAAATATGTCATCACTGTGTCACTTACAGATAAGACCCTGTAAGTAGATAACATGTGAGACAGAATGACATATTTCAAATTCTGAAAAATTGTAATGGCATCTATCAAATTAATCATTCTCTAATCGGGATGACTTCATCCAGCCATGCCTAGGAAACAAACACCAATAAAACTTGAATGGAATGGCTTCATCCACCAAAATTTAACAAACCAAACACATCATTGGGTTGGCTTTACTGCTCTAGTTTCTAAATCATTGTCACCGATCTAATTAGGGACAACAATTTTAGAAATATTGAGCTATACAATATGTTAATCTGCCTCATTGTTAGAAAGCTGTGAGCCACATCACCACTATATGTGACTCCAAATATGGTTAGACTCGCCGCTAGCGGTGAAATCAGCAGATACCATCGGACTGGTGGTCAAATTACAACAGGTGTAAGGATATGGTATTTCTATGACCTCTTGACAAATAACACCACCAACCATTGATTTCTGATTGGCATGGGGGAAGGAGCTGGGTGTCACGAGCATGGAGCGAGAAGGAGATGGAGGCGATGGAGACGAACCTGGGAAGTGTGGCGGATTCTTTTTGAGGGGGAAGGAGCTTGAGGCGGCGTTGACGTAGAGGAGAAATCGATGTGGATCTGTCATCGAGGGGTGCCCTAGGCGACAGATCTGGGAGCTGGCCTCCTCTCGCCAACGGAGCGACGATGCGCGGGCATGAGGTGGCCAGGTGGGGTGCAAGGGTGGTGGCGACGCCGTCGGGGAAGGAAACTTGCGGCAGCGAGGCTGCAGAGGGGAACCGTAAGCGCTAGGGCGGGAGTCTCCGTAGTCTCGAAAGGGGAGCAATGAAGAGATAGAAAAGGCTGGAGAAGCGACGACTATGTCACTTTTTGTCAGTAGAGTGTGAAAAAGGCTCATGTTTGGCTACTTTTTTTTTTCTGACAACTCATTTGGGGGAGCTTTTCGCTTCTGAAACAAGCAAAGGTGATAAAAGCTCTCCCAAAAAGGGCTTAAAATTGGTTGTTTTTTGGCACTCTCAAATCAAGTTTTCATCTCTTTAACCAAAGTGACAACCATTAGTTTTTCAAGTAAATAACAATGCCTCCCTCTTGATAGCAGGGTTTACAAAAACTAGTGAAAACCGTTCGGTTTTCGGCTTGATCAAACTGGAAAATTTAAAAACCGGCCAAACCGAGCAGTAAACCAAAAAAACCAGTGGAAAACTGCCCAAACCAATTTTATTTTAAATTCAAAACCAGTAAACTGGAAAAACCGAGTGGTTTCAAATTTTTTTCTGTAGCAATTTTTTTGGTTTTTGAAAAACCGGCCAAACCAGTACCGGCCGGTTTTTGGGAACCAAATGGTTTCCAAAACCCTGCTTGATAGTAGGTCAAATACTCAAATATTCTAGCAGTCATTTTCTCCTCCTTTAACCACCTTGTGATTGATAAAATAAAAGACTATCAATATATTATTACCTTGAGCCCTCCACTAGCAATGCATCCATGCTCATTTCTCTCTCATGTCAAATATAATGCTATAATATATTGATAAAACTTGGTAGTACACAAATCAGGGGTAGAGAAAATATCGTGAAGGTCAACTCCATTAGGTACCAGTGTTAGCTTAATGAGGAACAATAATTATAGAAAGGATTTGCAAAACTCCATCCGCATGCTCCACATAGCTCTGCCTTTGCCAAAAAATAAGAGTAATCATAAATTACCAAATATAAATTAAGATTGTAGATGCTTAGTTATACACTATTCCTCTTCGGTCCCATGAGCATCAAAATCAGTAATATTCCTCTTATTCACTCCCTCAATTCAAAAAATCGTAGCCAGCTGAAAGATCATTTCCACCATTATTTAAACTAGAATCAATGTCTTGCCCTATCTTGTATTCGTACCATTTTATATATTTAAAATTATCTATATATTTCTATATATTTCTCTTCCGGTTCCTCTCCCATTCAGAACATCCTAAGATGAGGTGAGTTGTCCTAGGATGTATTCCCGCCAGTGAAAGAATGTATTCAAGCTTTATTTTATATTGAGTCGTATGCATCAATCAGTTGATCTCAAAAGTTTAAACTGATAGAGAAATGTAGACAATTTAGTTATACTTCAACACTCCCCCTCACGTGCAGCTCTTATAGGCGCAAACATGGAATAGGAGTGGGCTATAATTTATTTTAATAAACCGTGTCTGTCAGGATTCAAACTCGAGACCTCTAACTCTGATATCATATTGAGTTGACTTAAAAGCTTAAACTGATAAAGAAAAGTGGGCAATTTAGTTATACTCCAACACTTTGCAAGTTGTAACAAAAGCCAAGAAAACAAGTGGCCATCAAGCTATTAAGAAGAAAAACATTAAGTAACTTTTATACAATATTATTTTTTCCCTTTGCACCAGCTAGAATGGATGGCACCAGAGGGTATTGTGGAATGAACAATCCAATGAGAAGTTACCTTCTAGTGCATTTTTTAGATGATTAACACACAGAAAAGTTCTGTGTCATTATATTATATTAAGAAGAAGAGTTTGTGGGGTATCAAGAAATCCTGGTTACAGACTCATACCATCCTAGGTATTCAATTCAATTCATGCTTGTTACATATGAGAAGCGACCATACAACCAAACAGCAGTAAGACCACATAGATGCATCATGCTTTGCTTCACTTAAGGCAGCTCCGAGGTTGGGTGGGGCTCCATCAAACATGTGGCGATTACGTTGCTTCCACAGCGTCCATGCCGGAAGGATGCTAAGCGAACTCAAGCCTTTACGCACATGATCTTGCAGTAGTTCAAAGCTTTGACTGCACCATTCATCAAAAAACAATTCGCCAGGCTGTGGAAATAGCTGATGCAGACCTACCATCTGCAAGATGCAATACCATAACTCAGATGATTAACAGTCTCATCTTCTTGATCACAGAACACACAACATTCTGGATGGCTTAGACCCCGCTTAGCTAGTCTATCAGCTGTCTGTCCATCAGCGATCATGCTCTAAAAAGCCATATGAAAAAAATTGCATTTCTCTGGTGCCCAAGTGTGCCAAACACGATCAGTAGGTTCAGACGGAATTGAACCCTGAAACAGAGCTTCGTATGCTTATTTTGTTGTGAATTTTCTTGATGAAGACAGCCGCCAAATGTGAATGTCTTGTCTCTCTGGCTGCAGTTCCACTTCACTCAAAATATCCGGCAAAGTGAAGTATTCTTGCCATGCAACTATCGAGAGAGCTCTTCTGATGTACTGCAGCCACTGCGATTTGACAGAGCTTCCTTTACAGTCCTCTTGTTAATACATCTTTAGGTCACTATGTCAGTAAGTTGGGTGAGCAAACTCTATAATACTTTCCCCCTGCAATCACTACCTGTCTCTCCGGAACAGAGTGTTCATTCCATCTCCCACTTCCATGTAGACTGCTACTGAGAACAGGGAATTAACATTGTTGTGCATATCTGGAGCAGTAAAGATGGCTCAAGGATTATCAGGTTCAGATTTGTGCAGCCATAACCATCTCGCTTGTAGTGTCCAGTTAAGACATTTAAGGTCAGAAATACCCATGGCACCAAGAGTTTTTTTGGCCGATTGGCTTTAGGCCATGCAAGAAGAACATCTAACAGAACAAGTATCTTGAATATTGTGGATTATCCACAACTGTCTGATATGAGCTTAATAGATCAATAACACTACATCATTTCACAATTTTCATGACACATTTAATAGTTGGCAAACAACACATTCACTGACAGTTAACCTGTCGCTATAGACTTTGCCGACAAATTGAAAACAATAGTGTTTGAAGCCGTCTGAGAAAGCTATGCTGATAGTTAATACATTTACCGGCAGTTTGGGTCGACTAAGATTTTACATTTGGCAACAGTTAATTGATTTGCCAACGATTTATTAGCCATGAATAAGTTACTTTTACCTACAATTCACTGTGAGGAAAAATGTGTCATGGTGTCGTGTAGGAAGGCTCTTCTCAATGGAAATGTGGAATCGGTTTCTTTCTAAGCTTGTTATTGTAAACGCTATTTTTATATGACAGTTGGAGCTTTTATGGTTTATTTAATCTATCTTTGTATCTGTTAAATGATGAAAAGAGTATGTTTCGGGCACATCTTTACTCATTAAAAAGCACAATTTTTTTCTACATACACACAACAAAACGTATCTAACAGAGATAGAATAGACTACATACATTAAAAAAATAATGCACACAGAGTTATCTATTTTTACGAATTCGACGGATGAAATATGTCCACAGACACTTTTTATAAATCTAACGGACGAGCTCTTCCGGATCTTTCTAGACCCACACAGACTATTGTTAGTTAACAAAATACAACTATCTAGAATAAATTACGAGATCCAAAAAAAATTAAAAAAAAATTGCCAGATCTCCTCGTGCGATTCAACTCGATCCCACTGCATTACTATTAAAAAAACTCGATCCCTTCCAGGTGGGGACGAGGGCACGTTAACAAAACTGTTACATCTCCGCGCAATCTCCTCTGCAAACAACTTAACGTTGTGTTAAAAAAAAATGAACTCTACGCCTCCGCCGTCCACACATCCCCGAATGATTTCCTCCGTGGCCGCAGAAGCCTGCGCCTCCACCTCGGCCCTACCACCGTCGTTCTCCTCTCTCCCGACGGTCTGACCTCTATGCGCCTGCCACCACGAGCTCCTCACCGCCGCGCCGCCCCTCCTCCATGATTGCTGCGCTCCCTAGCTCTTCACTGCCCCCAGCGCGCCGCCCATCCTCCCTGCCTGTCAGCCCGCCTCTAGCTCCCCACCGTCGAGTTCCTGACACCGCCGGAGCGCCGCGCCCCTCCTCCCTGCTCGCCCGCCTCCAAGTCCACACCGCCACCGGGGCGCAGCCCCTCCTACCTCCCTGCCAGTCCACTTTCACCTCGTCACCGTCGAGTTGACGCCGCCGGCGCGCCACTCGTTCTCCCAGCCTGTTCCATGATCCATCTCCTCACCACTGAGGTCGCGTCTACACCGATGGCGTACCACCCCTCCTCCCCGCCGGCCCGCCGGTGTGCCGCCCCTCCTCATCACAAACCTGACACCGCTGGTGTGCTATCTTTTCCTGCCTTGGCCTCCTCCCTCCGTCTCGATCTTCCATGATGGCGACGGCATGGCTCTCCTAGGCGGCGAGGCGAGGTTTTGGTAGGGAGATGGCTGGCATCTGGGCGAAGCTGGGCGACGGCCGGCGTCCAATGGCCGATCTGCTCGTGGTAGTGGCACGACGGCCAGCGTCCAACGGCCGATCTGTGGCACGACGGCCAGGGAGGCAAGGCTCAACTAGAATGCACATGGCCATGGAGATGTCGGGAGGAAAAGAAATTTGTTTTCATTTCGTTACAGAGAGTGAACCAAACAACTTCTGTATTAGGTCATCCCCTTTGCAATACCACTATAATCTGAATACGATTGCATTTACGTTACAAAACTTGAAACAAACAGCACCTGAGTTCTGGGAATTCCAGGCCTTTCTCTCTTTTACTGTAGGGACAAAATCTGCAAAAAATTGTCAATAACATATCGAGTTTTCAGGTGTGCTGCTTGCAGCTTTGGTGTCATTTTATGGGGACTAGCAACATTAAGAAAGCCATGGCAAGGAATGAACCCCATGCAAGTTGTAGGTGCAGTTGGCTTCCAGGACCGGTAGCTTGATATCCCCAAGAAAGTTGATCCGTTGGTGGTAGGTGAAGTGTCACAACCTGGTCATGAATAATCCTGTGGCGAAGTGTACATATCAGATTTTTTTTTTCAAATAAAACTGTTTTAATTTTTATTAACAGAAATAATACTTGAAGTAATAAAATTACAAAAATATTATATACTCGAACGTTGAATATTTGAAATAACTAATATCGAATGCTGGATATTCGTCTGCTATGTAATTCTATTTTATGTATTAACATATATATAATATGTGCTGGGCTATTATAATATTTATATTATCCGCGCCTTATTTAATATTGTATCTATAAAAATGAAAACTATAAGTATAGATACATATAAAATAAAGAATGACCACATAAAAAAATAAGGTGATATTGACAGCCCTATATCAATATTATCAAGTTTCTAACAACAACATTACGCAAAATTCATACACAACAATAAATTACAAATAAACTACTACTAAAAACATATTTTGCATGGCTGGAAAATTATTTTTTAAGTATTGTCAAATTTTCGTTATTTGAAATTGTGTACTCAAATATCCAAAATTCGAGTGGAGGTCAACTCACAAGAAGTAGAGAAGTCGAATGTTGAATATTTGACTTCAGAGAAGTCACACGTTGAATATATGACTTCTCTGAAATGAACTCGAATATCCAGCGTTCGATATTAGTTATTTCGAATATCCAACGTTCAAGTATATAATATTTTTGTAATTTTATTGCTTCGGGTATTATTTTTGTTAATAAAAATTAAAACAGTATTATTTTTAAAAAAAATTCGTACATATCATCCCGTGGCGAAGTGCACATATCCGCTATTGGATCAGGATGGAAATTTGCGTGCTCGACTGCTATACAAAAGGTATAGCTAAGCCACTGATCCTCCCTGTGATTACTACAAGTTCGTTTGGGAGAACAAGTCCCTTCCTGCGCAAAATTATTCATTTGGCCGCTCGTTCAAGGCCGAATTCATTGCAAATACAATCTGCTGAAGAAATCCATCATCGATGGCGCCTCCTGTGATCTTTGCGGCCACAATGAGGAATCCCCGGACCACCCTGATCTTGCAATGTCCCTTTGCACAACAGTTCTAGAGAGCAATCGGCTGCATGCCGCTACCATCTCTGACGACTACGCAGCTATGGGAATTCCCAAGACCTCTAGGTATGCCTGCGCCTCACTTCACATGTTTTCTTCACTTATGTTGCTGGCTCCTCTGGAAACACCGGCACGACGTTGTTTTCCGGGCTCTCCCACCCACCACACCC
>BCLF01000108.1:189992-218331 GCA_001602275.1 Zoysia japonica | reverse complement strand
TGGTTGAATTTAGGATGCAAGGAATGGGATTAAAACGCAAGAAAATAAACGGAAAGAAAAGGGAACAAAACGCGGTCAATCACTTGTCACACTTCAAATTTTAATATTTTGAAATCTTCAATTTAGATAAGGTTTAATTTAGTGAGGTTTTCACCTTTTGAAATAGGAAAGAAAAGAAGAGGTGAGAAGTGGAAAGAAAATAGTTAGGGTGAAAGTTAGAAAAAAATTTGAATTACGTGTTTTTAGACTTTTCCTAAATTCAGGATGTCACATCACTTCAAATTAAGATTATGAATAGACGCTCACTTGGACTTTATTGTAATATAATAATTTACTCTGATACACAACAATGAGCTGGAGAAGTACTTAACCCAAGAGGGTAGTCTCCAAGTTCTGAAGTCATTGAGAATTTCCCAAAACGAAAAGTCATGAGCATGTTATAAAACAGCCACCACAATTTCAGCATGTCACCTGAACCAGCGTGCACTGCAGCAGCATCAACTGTGAAGATACGGGTTCACATCCTCTACAGTAATGCCCAATCACTGATATGTGGGTCCGGGTCCACATGTCATTGACTGTTAATGCATGGCATTAACTGCAGAGGATTGAAACCCAAAAGATACATTCACATAGAAAATAAGAAAGGGGAGTGTATGAAAAAATATCAAGAACCAGGGGACTATTTCCTTGTTAATTGGTAGGTTTTCTGTATAAGTAAATATGTTCCATTGATATGAATCTCTTGAGTTTACAGATACTCCAGCACAGTCTCTTTTTCCATTATAAATCAAGAAATAATGCCTAATTAGGTGTCTGATGAAAATGTACCCTTCTATCTCCTGTCCCCCCACCCTGATCACTCCAAAATTTATTTTGTTGGCTTCCTCTATATGGCTGTTAATCTGCTATAAAATATTTTTTTTGAGAGGGCGCTAGGAAATAATTTTCCCGCCTTAAAAAGCATAGTTTTTCTTTCTATATGCACACGGTAAAATGTCTTCAATAGAGATAGGTTAGACTACGTGCACATAGAAAATGCACCAAAGTTATCTTTTTTACAAATCCGACGGATGAAATTTCTCCACAGACACCCCTTATAAATCTAACGGATGTGCTCTTTCAGAACTCCCAGATTGTGATAGCCCGTACCTCAGAAGATACGTGCCATCTGACTCACTAGGGTTGACTTTTGCAAAGACAGCTCTAGAAGTGAATCCTTATTTTCATATTTTAGCGGCACTACGGAAAGATAAATTTAATTTTGTACTATAAACTATGTCATACAAGTATGCCAAGAAGTTTCTGAGAGATTAAACAAAATCATATTTCATCTTAATTTACTTCTTACTATGATGTGACGCAGTGAGACAAGTGGTACTCGTTATTGTGAGAGGCAGCGATTTAAATTGATTTACTTCTAGCTGGAGAAACCTGATTACACGACATGTACGCGTTTCTCGGAAGCCGCATGTTAGCTTCATGACTATTGAAGCTCCTCAAAGGTATGAATGATTTTGATGATTAAATGAGAACCATCAACTAACTCGTCGGATGTAGGTTCATCAACGCTATTCTCCATTTCTACGAGTTAGTTGCTTCAAATATGTTTGGAACCCCGACGTGTTTTCCAAGGAGGAGAGTGTCCAAGACTAAAGATGACCTAGAGCCATGTCTGGCTTAGTTTTTAGGCCTTGAGTCTATAGGAAACACCGGTACTATTAAGAGGGGTCGGGTCACTCATCTCGGTTTAACAAGAATTAGGGAGTGCTGATGCTCTAGGTTCTCTGAGGCACTTGAGTGATTAGTGAAAGCTTGAAGATGTCAAGAGTTGCAGCGGAAAGTGTGAAGATCTTGAAGAAGCCATGTTTCAGCAGCTGATGAGTCACCGGACAGTCCGGTGATGGTCGATGCCATGAGTCTAGAGAGGTTGTTTTCTGGAGGCTAAGAAGGAGAAGTCATCGGACAGTCGTCGAAGTCACCGGATAGTTCGATAGAGTCATCGGATAGTCTAACAGAGTCACCGGATAGTCCGGTGAGTGTAGGTGATCAAAGTCCAGAGAGAGCTGCTCTCTAGAGTCGAGAGGAGAAGTCACCGGATAGTCCGTCGGAGCAATGACCGGACAGTCCGATGAGACCAGAAGAGGTGTCTCTGAAAGTCGTAAAGTGAAGGTCACTGGACAGTCCGGTGATGGTATGAACCGGACAGTCCGGTGTCATATGAAATGGATTTCAGAGAGGATATTTTCTGCCAGTCGAAGGCCAAAAGTCACCGGATGATTGCAAAAAGTAGTCGCTTTTTGGCAACGGCACCTAACGGTTGTTTCGAGAGTTGAGGCCTATTTAAACCTTTGGGAGAGCTGTTGTGGAGGTTGCCCGCGGCCAAAACAGTTGGAGATCATTTGTGAAGAGCCAAAGGTCATCAAAGAGAGTATAAGAGAGTATCTAGAGAGATCTTGAGTGCTTCTGAAGAGTAGCAAAGAGCATCCATTCATTCCTAGAGCTTGTGAGGCTGAGAGTAGTGTCTTAGGTTTGTTACTTTTGGTGTATGGCAGCCTAGACCGGTTAGGCATCGTTGTCCAAGCTGCCGAGGAGATTGTTGAAGTCGACATCATCAAGTTTGTACGCGGTTTTGGGTCCTCCGCTCGAAAGAGACATCAAGAGAGAGAGCACCCGAACCTTGGAGGCTTGCTCTAGTGCTTGAGTATTCTGTGCGACAACCGGGCCGCCGATGACTTCACTCGGAGAGTGAAGCATACCCTTGTGAGCATCGTTCTGGGAATGATGGAAGGGACTGAAACTCCGACGGGAGTGGTCCAAAGAGAATTAGGAGAAGGTGCCATCCTTCCGAGACCTCAGAAAAAATCGCTGAGCATCTCTTTCACCCTTCTCTTTACTTACCGCATCTACATTATTGCGAGTAGTGTGATAGGTTGCTTGGTTGAATCTCTTGGTGGCTCTCGTGCCGGTGTACTTGCTAGCTTGATAGGTTGTCCTTTCTTATCTTTTAGAGCTTGGTTATCTTCTAGCTTGTTTTACCTTGTGTTTAGTCCTCTCTTGCTAGGAGTTGATTGCTAGTATTCTAGAATTTAGGAAGAGCGAGAAAAAGACTTAATAGTGTTAGTGCCCGATTCAACTCTCCTCTTCTCGGTCACTTGATTCTTTCAAGTGGTATCAGAGCTAAGTGCTTATTTCGTGGCTTAACCGCCTTGAGTAAATGATCGAGAATGATGAAGACAAGTTCTCCATCGGAGTCCGATAGTGGCCCATGAAAGAATCGATTGCTAAGCTACCTGTATGCCACAAAACCGGTGAATTCGAGTGCTAACATGAACATCTCATCAAACTCTTCATCTAGTATCTCCTTAAGAGCAATTATGAATGAAAATTCCATTTATCTTGAGCTCATAGATGCTTATACTTACTTTGAAACTCTTGATGGTGAAACCATAGGTGCTACCAAGCAACGATTGCATGATCTCATTGAAAAGATCAATTTCTTTGAAGGAGCACTCAAAATTTCTCATGAAGATTCCATCAAGAAGTTCCTCTCAGGCAAGGATACTAGTGCTCTTGTCTCTCATGAAGCTTCATCAAACAAGGATAGTCTCAATGCTTCCATCTCAAGTGAGATCATTGGAATACATGCTCATCACACTTTGAGCCATCGGTTTGCAATGACTACTTCTACTCTCACTTATTTCTTGATGATAATTCTATTGCTAGTAGTTTGTTAGAAGATTCTTATGATGTTCTATGTGATGAATATGACAATGTCATTACCCTTCCTAATGAAGCTCCAAAAGAACTATGTATTCTCATTGATAAGCTTGTATGTTGGATCAATTTTTATGGAAAGCGTCATATCTCAATTGATGAAGCAAACAAGAAGAAAGTTGACACTTGGAGGAGCCATCTCAAGCGCTCTAGAGAACAAAGTTCACCAAAAGAAGCTGCTCTTATTGTTGAGGTTATTACGAGTGAATCAAGTAATATTTTGGATACTAACACTTCATGTCTCATGGCTTCTAGCAAGGTAAACTACAAAAATGGTGATAAACATTGGGTCCTTGATAGTGGGTGCACTCAACATATGACCGGTAATTATAAGATGTTCACCACTATAAAAGAAGATGAGGACAAAGATAGGTTGAATTTTGGGGATAATTCCAAAGAAAGAATCAAGGGATTTGGCAAAGTCGCCATCTCAAATGACTTGTCCATTTTTAATGTCATGCTAGTGGAATCCTTGAGCTTCAA
The DNA here is from genome assembly GCA_001602275.1 of Zoysia japonica. Lineage (NCBI taxonomy): Eukaryota > Viridiplantae > Streptophyta > Magnoliopsida > Poales > Poaceae > Zoysia > Zoysia japonica. The sequence continues at coordinate 214,071 of BCLF01000108.1, read as the reverse complement.
TCTTATCTCGGTTGTCAAATATGTTATCTTGGCTTCACATGCTTTTTCAATGACAAGGGTGCTGAATTGATCAACAAGTCTTTGGTCTCACGTTCAATGGTTTTCGGCACAACAACTTATATATTGTGTATTTCTCTTTAAATGAAGTTGCGCCGCAAACTTGTCTTATTGCAAAGTCCTCCAAAAGATGGTTATGGCATAGGAGGCTTGCTCATATTGGAATGGGGCAATTGAAGAAGGTCACCAAGAAGGGCTTAATTCTCAGAATTCAAGATGTCACCTTTGAAAAGGATAAACTATGTAGTGCTTGTCAAGAGGGAAAGCAAGTGGCCACTGTTCATCTTTGCAAGACCATAATGTTCACATCAAGACCTCTTGAGCTTCTTCATATTGATCTCTTTGGATCAACAACTTATAAGAGTCTTGAGGGTAATCTTTATTGCATGGTGATTGTTGATGATTTCTCTCGGTACACATGGACTATCTTTTTTGAAGACAAAGATCAAGCTATCACCAACTTTAAGAAGTTTGTTAATAGAGCTCAAAATGAATTTGAAGCTAAGATCAAGAAGGTTAGAAGTGACAATGAGACTGAGTTCAAGAACTCTATCATTGAAGAGTATTGTGATGATTTTGGCATCAAGCATGAGTTCTCGGCTACTTACACCCCGGAGCAAAATGGTGTTGTGGAGAGGAAGAATCGGACTGTCATCACTCTTGCTAGAGCTATGTTAGATGAATATAAGACTCCGGAGAGGTTTTGAGCTGAAGCTATCAACACGGTACGCTACACTTCAAACCATGTCTATCTACATCGTCTTTTGAAAAAGACCCCCGTATGAGCTATTGGTGGGAAGAAAGCCAAATGTAGCCTACTTCCGTGTCTTTGGATGCAAATGCTACATCTTCAAGAAAAGAAAGAGGCTAGGGAAGTTTGAGAAGAGGACCAGCATTGGATTTCTCGTCGGGTATTCTGGTAACTCTAAAGCTTATCGTGTTTTCAATGCAACTACCGGATTTGTTGAGGAATCATGTGATGTGCAATTTGATGAAACTAATGGTTCTCAAGAGGACAAAAAATCTTATAATTGTGATGTAAATGATGATGAACCCTTAGAGAAGGCAATGCGAAAGATGCCCATTAGAGAAATTCTACCAAGAGAAGATGATTCTTCTACACATCCATCGGAAGATTCTTCCTCGACACAACAAGAGAGCACTACATCAAAAAATCAAGCGCAAGAATCATCAAGTGTACAAGCACCAAGAGAGCTACCTCAAGTGCCTACTACCCCGAGAAATCAAAGATCTTCTACATCAAGTGCTACACCACCATGCCCAACGAAGACATCGAGAAATGAACAAGATTGCAGCGCCCCACTCCGACAACAAGACATCGTCATCTCTAAGGAGCAAGCCATTCAAGATGTACAAGATGTCTCTCCACTGCAAGCTCTACAACGCCAAGAGGCTCCAAAGAGGCACAACACCATTTCTCAAGATCACGAAAGTAACTTGACTCTTGGGAGTCCCTTTCAAGGGTTAAAGACTAGGAAAAATCAATATAAGCCAAACTATACTAACGATGATGCTGCTAACATTGCTTGTGAGAGTTTCTCTTTTGTATCTTTAATAGATCCCAAGAACATTGATGAAGTGGTGAAGGATCACAAATAGATGTTGGCTATGCAAGAGGAGCTCAATAATTTTAAAAGAAATCAAGTTTGGGAATTGGTAAAGAGGCCAAAGCAAAAGAACATCATTGGTGCCAAATGGGTCTTCAAGAATAAGTAAGATGAAAACGGAAATGTCATAAGGAACAAAGCAAGACTCGTGGCCAAGAGTTATTCTCGAGTTGAGGGGGTGGACTTCGACGAGACTTTTGCCCCCATGACTCGACTTGAGTCAATTCGAACCTTGCTTGCTTATGCTTCGCATTTTAACTTCAAATTATATCAAATAGATGTAAAAAGCGCATTTCTAAATGGCTATATTAATGAGTAGGTTTTTGTTGAGCAGCCACCCGGCTTCGAGGATCCTAAGCACCCCCCGACCACATCTTCAAGTTGAAGAAAGTATTGTATGGACTCAAGCAAGCTCCGAGGGCATGGTATGAGCGGTTAAGAGACTTCCTCACCAACAAGAGCTTCAAAATTGGGAGTATCGATAACACTCTCTTTACTAAACATGTTGATGATGATCTCTTTATTTGCCAAATATATGTGAATGATATTATCTTTGGTTCCACTAATGAAGCTTACAATATTGAATTTCATGATCTAATGGCCAAATAATTTGAGATGTCGATAGGAGAACTTCACTTATTCCTCGGATTTCAAGTCAAGCAAATGAATGGAGGAACATTTATCTATCAAGAGAAGTTAGATCTTCTCAAGCGTTTTGGAATGGAAGATTCAAAGCCAATCAAGACTCCAATGGCCACAAATAGTATTCTCGGACCGGATGAGAGTGGTAAATCGGTTGATAAAAAGCTTTATCGTTCCATGATTGGTTCTCTCTTATATATTACCGCTTCTCGTCCGGATATTATGTTTAGTGTATGCTTATGTGCTTGTTATCAAGCTAATGCTAAAGATCTCATCTTAAGGCTGTCAAAAGAATTCTTAGTTACCTCAAGTATACACCAACGATGGGCCTTTGCTATTCAAAGGATGGAGGCTTTGATCTTGTTGGCTATTTCAACTCGAACTTCGTCGGATGCAAAGTGAGTAGAAAGAGTATCTCCGGTGGATGTCAATTTCTTAAAAGATCATTGTTCACTTGGAGCTCTAAAAATCAAAGTGCCGTGGCTCTCTCAACGGCCGAAGTAGAATATATGGCAGTCGGTGCTTGTTGTGGTCAACTTCTCTATATGAAGCAAACTCTCTTGGACTACGGGCTGAAATATGATCAAATTCCACTATATTGTGATAGTGAGAGTGCTATCAATATGGCTCTCAATAGGGTGATCATGGTCATGCTAAATATATTGAGGTCTAGCATCATTTCATAAGGGATCATGTGGCCAAGAAGGATATTGATCTTATTAGTGTAAGGACATATGATCAATTGGCCGATATTTTCACAAAGCCCCTTGATGAGAAAAATTTTAACAGGCTAAAAGGAAAGCTCAACATTCTTGATCTTTCAGACTTCACTTGAGTAACCTCCAAAACTTAGCATTTCCTTTGTAATTACTTGTTTGCTTGTGCTTGTTTTTGCCTTTTGTTGTTCTTCTTGTTTTGTAGGACCGTCATCTAACCCTTTCAAGATAGCAATGATCATGGAGAGCTTGGGAAGAATGTTTATGGGGGTGCCCAAGGCTAGGAGATGAGGATCAGTGTGAGTAAGCTTGCGAGGGGATTTCAATGTGATGAGGGTAATTGTTTTCTAGTCTTTCTTCACCATGAGCATAGATCTTTTATTCTTGTTAATGCATTCATTCGCCTCTCATGCATTGCATAGTGTCTTGACGTCAAGCACGATTCTAGGGTTAGTTACTCATAAGCAATATAAGTTTATTGCCCCTAGACTCCTTCATAGTAATTGTGAGCTTCATGCCATTGAATCACAATCTTTTGAGCTCTAAGGTTAAATCTACTTTCGCGGCTCAAAGACTAGATCATACATTCCCATATGCATCACTAACCCCCCTCGTTGAAAGAAGAGGAAGTTTCTTGGATAATCTTTTTTTTTAGAAAAGTCACCTATTCAAGGGGGAGGAGTTTGAAATCAAAGAACTTGATCTATACGCAAGAAAAGATGGACTAGGAAGGATCTCTACATGATCACATAATGACAAAAGGAGAGAGAAATGATAATGATGATGATATCCGGTAATATTGTTTCATATTATCATATTTGTTACTCTCTGGTATCCTCCTTCTATGCGGTGTTCCTTTTTGGTTGATACATGACAAAGGGGGAGAGAAATGTCAAAGTTGATAATGATCAAAGAAGAAGACAATGATGATCAAGGAAGAAAGATATGGAGATTGGGGAGAGAAATGGTGACAAGATGAAGCGGTCAAGAAATTAAAGGGAGTAATCTTTCCTGTTTTCTTAAATCCTTTTATTACTACCCTTTGCTCGCTTCTAGTCGTGTGGTTATTTTCTATTTGTAGATGATGAGAAAAGGGAGATGGAGATGAATGAAGTCACAATCAACTAGACCAATCAAGGAAAATGAAAAGAGTATGCAATGCACTTATCGAGGGGGAGTTTTTAAAGCTAAGGTATGGAATCTAGTGTATTTTGTGGTCTTCTTGACAAGAGATGGTAAGACAACTTGTGCCTATCCTTTTTGTTTAAGGTTGTCTCGTGCTTTCATTCCTATCTTTTGCATCATCTCGATCATTTGCATCATGGTTGTCATCAATCACCGAAAAGGGGGAGATTGTTAGCTTCATGACCATTGAAGCCCCTCAAAGGTATGAATGATTTTAGTGATTGAATGAGAACCATGAACTAACTCATTGGATGTAGGTTCATCAATGTTATTCTCCACTTCTACGAGTTGGTTGCTTCAAGGATGTTCAGAACCCCGACGTGTTTTCCAAGGAGAAGAGTGTCCAAGACTAAGGATGACCTAGAGCCATGTGTGGCTTGTTTTTTAGGCCTTGAGTCTATAGGAAACACCGGTACTATTAAGAGGGATCGGATCACTTGTCTCAATTTTACAAGAATTAGGGAGTGTGGGTGCTCTACGTTCTTTGACGCACTTGAGTGATCAGTGAAAGCTTAAAGATGTCAAGAGTTGCAGTGGAAAGCATGAAGATCTTGAAGAAGCCAAGTTTCAGCAGCTGATGAGTCACCGAACAGTCTGACGGTGTCACTGGACAGTCCGGTGATGGTCGATGCCATGAGTTCAGAGAGGCTGTTTTTTGAAGGCTGAGAAGGGAAAGTCATGGGATAGTCCGTCGGAGTCACCGGATAGTCCGATGAGTGCAGGTGATTAAAGTCCAGAGAGAGGTGCTCTTTGGAGTCGAGAGGAGAAGTCACCGGACAGTCTGTCGGAGCAATGACCGGACAGTCCGGTGAGCTCAGAAGAGGTGTCTCTAGAAGTCCTAAAGTGAAGGTCACTAGGCAGTCCGGTGATGGTATGAACCGGAGAGTCCGGGGTCATATAGAATGGATTCCAAAGAGGATGTTTTCTGCAATCGAAGACCTGGAGTCACCAGACAGTCCGGTGACTGCAAAAAGCAGTCAGCTTTTTGGCAACAGCTCCTAACGGTTGTTTCGAGGCTTGAAGCCTATTTGAACCGTTGGGAGAGCTGTTGTGGAGGTTGCTCGCGGTTAGAACAGTAGGAAATCATTTGTGAAGGGCCAAAGGTCATCAAGGAGAGCACAAGAGAGCATCTAGAGAGATCTCGAGTGCTTGTGAAGTGTAGCAAATAGCATCCATTCATTACTAGAGCTTGTGAGGCTGAGGGGAGTGTCTTAGGCTTGTTACTCTTGGTGTACAGCAGCCTAGACCGGTTAGGTGTCGTTGTCCGAGCTTTCGAGGAGATTATGGAAGTCGACATCAAGTTTGTACGCGGTTTCGGATCCCCCGCTGAAAAGGGATACCAAGAGAGAGCACCCGAGCCTTGTAGGCTTGCTCTAGCGCTTGGGTGGTGTGTGCGACAGCCAGGCCACCGGTGACTTCATTTCGGGAGTGAAGCATACCCTTGTGAGCATCGTTTTGGGAACGACGGGAGGGACCGAGACTCCGATGGTAGTGGTCCAACGAGGATTAGAGGAAGGCGCCATCCTTCCGAGACCTCGGAAAAAATCACTGAGCATCTCTTTCACCCTTTTCTTTACTTACCTCATCTACATTATTGCGAGTAGTGTGATAGGTTGCTTGGTTGTATCTCTTGGTGGCTCTCGTATCCGTGTACTTGCTAGCTTGATAGGATGTCCTTTCTTATCTTCTAGAGCTTGGTTATCTTCTAGCTTGTTTTAGCTCGTGCTTAGTCCTCTCTTGCTAGGAGTTGATTGCTAGTTTGCTAGAATTTAGAAAGAGCGAGAAAAAGACCTAGTAATGTTAGTGCTTGATTCAACCCCCCTTCTCGGTCACTTGATCCTTTCACCGCACATGGCAACCTTTCACACCAATGATACATAGTACCGGTTCGATGCTCACCTCTCCCGAGCAGTGGTCCTCCATGTGATAACCACACCAGGTCTATCCATGGTTATCCTCAAAGCTCTCCCTTTTTTTCATCTCTAGAAGAGGTTCGGTTACGTCCAGTCACTACGCACATTGGTCTATCTCAGTTTCCTAGGTCCCATACCACCAGTATGTAATCAGTACTTTTCAAACTTGCTCGACAGGGCCGACATTGAACGGTCCTTAGTCGACATAGACAGGGCTACCATATATTGGCCATGAATTCGCAGTAGAAATATGCCATTTTACAACCTACTTCCCTGCCCGATTCCTTATTAGCCAGTCAAAATTTTGAATTTCCTTATCAACCACGAATATTAATTTTGTTCCTTATTCGCCACTCTTATACATTTAAAGGGCTGAAAAAGACTTGTTTACCCCTCGATCCTTTTTTTACTAAGTTTTCTCATTACCCATTTTAGTGAATGTTATAGGTATCAATTTTATCTCACAAATTCACATTATTGACCCGCGAGCTTAAAAGAAAATAAAATGGTTCATATTAAATTTTAAAATTTGAATTTGTATTGTAAGTAAAAAATTTTCCTTGTGAAATTTTTGATGCCCCAAAACCAAACAACATCCACTAAAATGAGTAATGATAAATTTAGGAAAGGTTGAAAGAAGGGTATAAAGGTCTTTTTCAAGTCCCTAAATGTATAGGAGTGGCGAATAAGGAAAGAAAGTTAACATAAGTGGTTGATAAGGAAATTTAAAATTTTGAGTGGCTGATAAGGACTACAAGTTTTTTATAGCTAATATGGAATTTACCCTAATTTGAAATAGGATAATACATCGGGCTTTACTGGGCTTTGTTTGCAGTTAGATTCTTCAGCTAAAGAAGCGTCTACAAATGGAGTTTCCTGAAAGTCCTGTGGAAACTCCCCAATCTCTTCTTCAGCTACCTCGGATCCTATATGGAGTAATATGCAATAAAGACGATGAACATGATGCCCTTTTTTTAATTGAAAGTTTATTAATTGGAGTTATAAGTAATAATATATAAATTCGCAAGGTAAAATAAGTAAATATGATTATAAAGCTTCTTTAATATGCTTCTTGAAGACATAAAACTAATTTTAAAGCTTCCATAAAATTAAGTAAACTATTTTCAAATTTTTCAGAAGTTTACATAATTTATTGAAATCAAATAGATTTATAATGAATTAAATACTAAGTACAAGGAATAAATCATTTGTAAAAATTATTTTACCGAAATAAATAATAAAATTTTGCTAAACTGTAAAGAGTAGATAAATAAAACAGGAAGGTAAATTTTATAACATTTTTACATGCTGATAAAGTACAATAATGCTTTTCTTGCTTATTAAATGATCTGAATTAATTAAATTATTTTAATGCATAAAATGAAAATTAGTCAGCTCCAGAATATTTTTCGAGTTGAGAGAAACCTAATAAAATTTAACTCATAATTTTCTAAGTTAAAATGAAGTTTCTATAAATTTTAAAATCTTGAAAGCATTTCTAATCAATTAAATAAATAATTTCACGAAAAGTACTATTTTCAGCTGCGTTGGGCCTGGCCATACAGTGGGACGAAAGTCCCTGGCCCGTGCGCGCAAGGGCTCGACCGCAGGCGCGGCCGTGGCTGGGAGCGGCCGGCCAGTGCGGTGGCGCTTCCGCCGGAGGGCGGCTGCCGGCGATAAACTCGGAATTGTTTGCACCGGAACGGTCCTCAGAATGCGGGGAGAACAGTGGAGGGGTCCACAGGCCGGGGTTCTCACCGGAGACGGGGCTTCGATGGCAGGAGGCAGATGACGATGTTCGGCGAGGCTTATACGTTCGTCCAGTTGAAAAACTTCAGAACGGCTTGGTCGTAGAGCTTCACTTGAGCACGAGGAACAGCGGCATGGTCTCCATTGATGCGGACAAGATCTGAGTGAAGTTGTCGACAGTGGGGTGACTTCGATTCCGATGGACGGCGGCGGTGAGACTCTGAAATTCTGACGACCCGTGAAATTTGGTGGAGAGGCGGCGGCGGTCTCTTGAAATCCAGTTCTTGGGCAAGCTTGAAATCCTTCTGGCTCGGCGGGGAGATGGTGGAGGCGAGTTCGTGGAGGGCTCGAGGGAGAAGGGGCGGTGTTTCTTGCGAGTACGAATAGTTCGAGGTTGCTCTGGGCGAGCTCGAGCTGCGGCGGTGATGGCGGACGGCTGAGGCGGGCGACGAGGTGGAAAAAATGGCGGAGCGAGAGAGCGGCGGCATGGCGCGGCTCCTATTTATGTCCTGCGCGGGGGCGGTGGCCGCAGAGCAGCGTGGCTGCCAGGCAGGCAGCTGCCTGGTGCGCTCTCGCGTGCTCCAGCGTCGAGCGCTGGCCAGCTGGAGAAGAAGAGCGGCGCTGCCGCTGACAGGCCGCTAACAGGTGGGGCCCGCAGCTTTTTTTTTTCCATTTCCTGATTTCTGCTAATTTGAAATGCTGCTCTGTTTTTTCTTTGAAATACCATCTTCCTGAGCTCAATTCCTCATGAAAATTTTCAGACATATTCAAATCTTTGTAGTGAACAACTTTTATTTTTGGGCCCTGATCAAATTCGAACTCAAAAAATTGTTAAAAATTCAGGAAGATAAATGAACATTTGAAACTAAACATTTATTTGGGCCTTTTAAGTACTGTTGGTGTTCTCACCACCGGCACAGTAGAATTTATGTATTTGAAGAGGGACCGGGTGCGCTCTTCGTATCGATGTGGCCTAGTCTACGGAAGACTCAAGAGTTAACCTGATTCGTGCCACCACGGAGGTGTAATACCCTACGTCCAGGGAGAGAGTGGATCGTATAAGCTCGTAACAGGATTAGCGGAAGGATTTAGCTCGAGCAAGAACCCTAGCACGCATATGTGGTGAGTGTGTGTGTGTGTGCATGTGTGTAATTTCTCGCTTGTGAACTCCCTTGTCTAAGGCCTCCAGTACCCCTTTATATAAGGGTCGGACCGGGGTTACAAGGCTTAACGCCTATCAAATCGAGAGGCCCTCTGACGGGTGGGGCTGCGGTCTTCTATGAAGTTGATCCTCTGGTGCCCGCTGGTGCCAGAGCAACTTGTCGGTGTCCTTTGATCGCCCTTTGTCCAGTGCTGGGGCACAAATGTTGCTCTACCGCCCGTTGGACCGCTTTTCCCTTATGTCAGCTAGCTTTACCTCCAGCGAGGTTGCTTTACTTTCTGCTGTACAGTGTCAAGAATCTTTGTACTCGTCGGAGACTAGTCGTTGAGGCGGTGGCCAACCTTGGGGTCAGATACGAAAGGCATTTCTCGTTCGGCCATCGTCTGGATGGGACCCGCCGTCAGAGAACCCCGACCATCGGACGGTGGGGCCGGTGGGGCCAACCCTTCGAATAACCCCGACCCTCGTCGGATCGGGTTGGTTCTTGTGGCCTTGATGAAGTCTTCGATAAGTCTTGGGTTTGGCCCATGGCCCTTGGTTCCTTGCTGGGCTTGTGTATTAATCCTGGGGCCGCAGGTACCCGGGGTATATGATCCCGACAGTAGCCCCCAAGCCTTGCGCTGTTTGCAATCTAGGTGGTGCTGGGTTGATCTTCGACGGTCCTTGATGCTTGATCCTACGGGTGCGCGAGCGCACCCGTAGGACGTAGCCCCCGAGCCCCCGGGCGATTCGAAAGGTCGGTCGGGCCGTTAAACTTCGTCTAGTCGTCGGTCTATAGTTTGATCCTACAGGGGCGGGCAAGCGCGCCCGTAGGGCGTAGCCCCTGAGCCCCCGGGCGATCCGATGGGTCGGTCGGGGTTTAAACTTCGTCCTTCGTGTATGGAATCCTGTGGGTGCACGCAAGCGCGCCCGTAAGGCGTAGCCCCCTAGCCTCAGGTGAGCCGAAGGGTCGGTTGGGTGTTTAATCGTAGAGGCGGGTTTTCCCGACCTTCGTTGTTAGTTGGGACAAATTTTCGGTATTGGTCGGGGTCTGTCGTGATCATTGTTCGTTATTGGTCATGCTTAGAATAGGATGCCTCGATTGAACAGGTCGGACTGGCTGTGTTTCATGATGGGCATAGCGCCTGGGATGGATCAAGCAGATTGGTCGAACTTCGGGATCAGTGCGTAAGGGCAGGGGTCGAGCCGTGCGGTTCGGCGACTGACCCTCGACTGCCCCGTTGCTGGGCTTCCGCTCCCACCGCGTCCACGTGGCGCGCAGGCACAGGGTCTCGGAAGTGGAAATGCCATATTGTAGCCTGACAGGGAGCATTAACCCTGCGCGTCGATTCATGCGTGCATGTCCCGCCCATCTGGCTCATGGAGGGCATTTATGGGGCTGGCACACACGCGCAGTGTGCCAGAGGTCACCGCAATTGGCGGAGGCAGCGAGAGTTTGTTTCGGGCCCACCCGTCGGTGGGTGGGGTGCGGAGATCATGGGTGCTCGTTAGTTTGGGCGGCCATCATGACGCGGATTAACACTGTGCCGTGCCACGTCGTGCCGTGCTCCGCGAGTCGTGGGGGCAGAACCGTTCGCTTTCTTCGGGTATAAAAGCGGGGGAGTGGATTTCGAAGTCCATTCCACCCCTTGCGTTGCTTGCGCTTTCATCTTCCTCACGCTCTTGAGCTCTTCACCTTCTCCGTGCTCTCTTCGCCTCCTTCGCCTACTCCGCTGCTTTGTTGCTGTCGTTGTCATCGTCGCCATGGCCGTGGAGTGGAAGCAGTCGAGTGCCACCGATGACATCGTCGAGAACCGCACGGAAGCGGGGCTCATCAGATGTGGGGTGCCATTGGTTGGAGGGCGATGTGGTGATAGCTGGCTCCAGCTTCTGCGCCGAACGAGATCGCCTCCTGCGCCCACTTCCATGAGCATGGGCTCGGGCTTCGTTGCTCTGAGGTTTTCGGGGGGCTGCTCACCTTCTACCGCGTCGGCCTTCATCACCTCAACCCGAATGGTCTCCTTCACCTGTCCATCTTCGTGACCCTCTATGAGGCCTTTCTCGGTAGCCCTCCACACTTCGAGCTGTGGAGGTACTTCTTCAACATCCAGCAATCATCCGGCAACCGTACCGGCGGTCGACGGTACAGGGGCACTGGCATCTGCCTCCGCAGCACACAGGCGGTGGAGTAGATCAGCATTCCCCTGAAGAAGTCGCTGAAGGGCTGTGACGAGGAGTGGTTCGACGTTCGCAACATCACTCCCGAGCTGCCGGCGTTCCCCGACGAGGTCTCCATTTTGCATGACTCATGGAACTCCCTGCCGTCGGCTGCCCAGGTGCAGGACTTGGTTCCACTCCTCCTTCAAATCAGGGAGCTGCGAAGCGCTGGGTTGACTGTCGTCAAGGTGGTTCGGACCTTCGTGCAGCGTCGTGTGCTCCCGCTCCACACCGCACCCGGTTCATGTAGAACTACACTGGCCCCGCGGACGACACTCATGTGGTGGTCGGGGAGGAACTGCCGAGAGCCGAGAACGACACCCGGGTGGCGCGCATGCTGGAGAGCTACGTGCTCAGGGAGCTCACCAGCGGGCTGGCGCCGTTGTCTGCATCTTCGGGGGTGAGTTGTTCTTCTGGGCTATCTTCGCTGTCAAATTCCGTGGTGTAGTCGTGGTAGGCGTTGAATTAAATCGACTGTCTTTGGTGTCTTTGCAGATAGTTTGATCTTCTTTGTCCGCTCCAGCATCACTTCCAGGTGCGGGCGGGATCATCTTGTTCGTCCGCTGCAGCGGTGCCGTCGACGGGTGCCAGGGGTGTCGGCATCGGCGCGGGCGCCCCGCGGAAGAGGCTAAGGAGGCCCTCCGGCTGTTCAAGGTCAAGAGGGCTGGCTCAGCAGGTTCTTGGGCCGGCCCCCTGCCAACCCAGGCAGAAGTGGCCGCTTTGGCAGCGCAGGTGATCTCGTTCGGCGCAGGTGCTTTGGCAAGTCTTCGTTGGGGTGACCGAGGACGACGTCTCGGCGATGTATGCTGAGCACGTGCTGAGGCAGCTTCCCGGGCTCATTGCCTCCGTGCTGGTCAGCGCTTTGGAAGGCGAGAGCTTGTTGGCCCTGGCGCAAATCGTGTCGCACTACCCGGCGATCGATCTCGCGCGTATCTTAGAGGGGTTCACCGCGGATATCTCAGATGAAGAGATTGCACGCTTGACGACCGACGAGCGATTTCAGGTGAGGGAGCTCTACTCCGGCTTCCAGGCAGGAGACTTCATGCAGGCGCAGTTCGGGTCGATGCCGGTGCGGCCTCAAGACCCTCGGCGGCTGCCCCAAGTCTCGAGACTTAGGTTCTCCTTGTAATGTCTTTTGCCTATAAATAAAGATTTTGCACTTGGCATTGTGAATGGCAGAGTTTCTGACCCTCTTTTGTGCTTATGTTAATGTTACGCACTTAGCGTTTTTCGCAATTCGTTGGGCGTTGATCAAGCGACTGGGTCATGTATGGCACGTAGGGTTGAGTGTCAGGCTCGATACAGCCATAGAGCATCACCAATGCCGGGTCGTCAATCGTTAGCCTCGAGGAAAACTTAAACGATAGCGCTCACGGTTCACTTGGCATGTTTGATGGTCGCCCGCGAGCTCGGCGCGGATCGGGGGATCGAGCCTCGAGGAAACAATTAGAGGCGCGGAGGCTTAAGGTGAAATGCAGAGGCACGGAGCTTGAAAATGAGAAGACAAGAGGCGGAGGGGTTGGACGCTCCGACCCCTCGGCATGGGACAGTGGACTAGCCCCCGGGCATAGAGGGCGGCCGGTCGGCTGTGCTTCGCCGTCCAAAACAATAAGTAGAGATATGAGAGGTGCACAAAAAACTTAGCTGATTTTATTATGCATAGAATCAGCACAAATTCTCGATGTTCCAGGCACTGGCTAGCTCTTTGCCGCTCTTGGTTGCCAGTTTGTAGTGTCGGGTCTTAGAACTCGCTTGATTACATATGGCCCCTCCCAAGGGGGCAACAACTTGTGCTGGCTGGCATTGAGTTATGCCCTTTTTAGTATAAGATCACCTACGTTGAAGGCCCGACCCTTGATGCGCCGAGCGTGTAGTCGTCGTAGGGTCTGTTGGTACTTGGCCGACCACAAGATGGTGACATCGCGTGCTTTGTCCAGCTGGTCCAAGGCATCTTGCCGTGACGCTTCCGACCTCTCCTCGTCGTAGGCTCGGACCCTCGGAGAGTCGTAGTCGAGGTCGATCGGGAGCACGACTTCTGCTCCAAACATCACGAAGAAGGGGTAAACCCCATGGTTCTGTTGCGGGTCGTTCGTAGACCCCACAACACAGACGGGAGTTCTTGGACCCATCGCCCGACCGCCTGCTCGACGCAGTCATAGAGTCGGGGTTTTAGGCCCTGACGCACCATCCCTTTAGCACGCTCGACTTGACTGTTGGTCCTCGAGTGTGCCACAGAGGTGAAATCAAGCCGGATGTGGTACTCCTCGCAAAATTCATGGAATTACCGAGTGGTGAACTGTGTGCCATTGTCGTTGATGATGGAGTGCGGGACCCTGAATCGGCATATGATGTCGGGGAAGAATTCAACCGTTCGGTCGGTGCTGATGCAGGGCACCAGCTTGGCCTCGATCCATTTGGTGAACTCATCGACGGCGATGAAGAGGTGGGTGAAGCCTCGGGGCTCTTTCCGGAAAGGCCCGAGGATGTCGAGCCCCCAGACCGCAAAGGGCCATGTGATCGGGATCGTTTGGAGCTCTTGGGCCGGCAAATGCGTTTGTCGGGCGTAGAACTAGAAGCCCTTACAGGAGCGGATGAGCTGCTCGATGTCGGAGGCCGCTATGCCATTAGAACCCCTGGTGGAAAACTTTTCCGACCAGGGTCCTCGAGGAGGCGTGATGACTGCATTGCCCGAGTGGATGTCATTGAGGACGTGTCGACCCTCTGCCTGAGGGATGCAGCGCTGAAGGATACCCCTAGGGTTCCGCTTGTAGAGTTCGTTGTCGGCGATGACGTAGGCTTTGGCCCTGCGTGAGACTCATCTAGCTTCATTGGTGTCGGCCGAGAGAGTGTCGTCTTGAAGGAAAGCGAAGATGTCTTGGGGCCAGTCGGGGGTGATGGCCATAATCGCCTGCTCTGGGGTCTGGGTTTGCTCGCTGACTGCTGCTTCGATCTTGGGGTCAACGGAGTCATCTTTGAGCTTGATGGTTGGCTTGGAGAGGATTTCGAGGAAGACATCATCAAGGATTGGGTCCTGCCCCGAGGCCATCTTGGCGAGAGCGTTAGCCGCTTCGTTGTCGCGGCGTAGAACGTGGTGAAGCTCGAGCCCGTCGAACTTGTCTTCGAACTTGCGAACTTTCTGGCTGTAGGCCTCCATCTTCGGGTCTCAGCAACTAGACACCTTCATAACTTGGTTGACGACGAGCTCGGTGTCGCCTTTGACGTAGAGCCATTGGACGCCGATGGTGATGGTCATTTGAAGGCCATGGAGTAGGGCTTTGTACTCGGCAACATTGTTGGAGGCGCAAAAGTGAATTTGTAGCACGTATTAGAATTTGTCGCCCCTTGGCAAGATGAGGACGACGCCAGCCCCGAGCCTTTTAGCATGCAGGAGTCGTCGAAGAACATCGTCTAGTGCTTGAGTTCAGTGAGGGTCGGTGATTCTTGAGCCTCCATCCACTCGACGATGAAGTCGGTGAGAGTCTGGGACTTGATGGCTTGGCAAGGGACGTAGGTGATATCGTGGCTCATGAGCTCCATAGCCCACATAGCGATCTGGCCAACCACATCTTTGCCGTTGAGGATTTCCTCGAGTGGGAAACTTGTTACCACCTGGATAGACTGGCTGTCGAAGTAGTGGCGCAGCTTGCGGCTAGTGATGAGGATGGCGTAGAGCAAGTTCTCGACTTGTGTGTACCGAGTCTTGGCATCGGCCATCACTTCGCTGATGAAGTAGACAGACCACTCGACCTTTAGGGCCCATCCCTCGTCCGAGCGCTCGACGACGAGGACGGTGCTGACGACCTTCGATGTTGCGGAAATGTAAAGAAGCAGCGGCTCACCAGGAGTCGGCAGGTTTGGACTGGCGGTGTCAACAGCAGGCTCTTAAGTAGCTCGAATGCCTCCTGGGCCTCGACGGTCCAGGTGAAGCGGTTAGATTTGTGTAGGAGTCGATAGAATGGCATGACCTTCTCACCGAGTCTGTAGATGAAACGGCTGAGTGCTGCTAGGCACCTGGTGAGCTTCTGGACCCCTTTGACATTGTTGATGGGCCTGAGGTTGCGGATGGCGGTGATCTTCTCAGGATTGGCCTCGATGCCGCACTCGGAGATGATAAATTTGAGTAGCTTGCTGGAGGGAACGCCGAAGACACACTTATCGGAGTTTAGCTTGACGTGATACCTTCGAAGGTTGGCGTGTGTCTCCTCTAGATCTTCAATGAGGTCGGCTGCTTGCCGACTTGTGTCACCCCGTTTCCGGAATGCACTGTGAGACACGTATCAGTCCCTGGATCAGTAGCTGATACACACAACACAACAGAATGTATATTGAATGCATACTTCAAAAAGAAAAAAGATACCTGAGACAGAACTTTTAGCTGCAACACGGCAAAGATCTCTATGATCCAGCACCGATCGACCAGCCAAAAGTGAAGCAAGCAGCGGAACACCAAGGCCCACATCCACAAGCAGACTTGGGAAGCAGAACGAAAACCCAGCACGTCGTCACCTACGCGGTCCTCTCTGTCTAAAACCACAAATGCAAACGGGTGAGTACATAAGGTACTTAGCAAGCTCTAACACTAGGCAAGGGTATATGTTTAGATGCACATTTGGTTGTAGCAAAGATGAGGCTACGGGGTTCAATTTTTGCGATAAGCCAGTTTTTATGCAGCGTTCACTACAGAAGATTTTTAAAACGGAATGAAAACATTTGTTGTCTATATTTTTGTAGGTTGGACCTGGGGAAGCATAAATATTCCTGCCAGTTCCCAAATTTTAACTGCAAGGGCCTCCACTATCCCATCCAGACACTTTTCAAAACACGGGCACCTACACCCACTCACACGCCAAAGATATCATAGAAAACTAATCGTAGGGTACCTGAACAAATAGCATGCCAATACCGTGACAACGGCCTATCCGAAAGGATTTTACACTCTGCAGAGGTTGTACACTGTACCCATAGGTTATGCTACTTCTGATCAACAGAGTTGCATAACGCTTACCCCACAACTACATAGGTTTCCACAGATTCCACCCAAGATGCATCTAGGGGCTATCTGTTGGGGTTTCACTCCCGATGACGTGACGGTACATTCTCGGAGTCGGACCGTGAAGATTTACCGCAGTCACGTCTTTTCCTGGTCCCCTACTACACCGAGTATTACCAAACCAGGGGCTATATCCATGGGCTTACGGTCCCATGACGTGGGCAATCACATGGTCAAAATCCAAGCAGCGAGTTATCTCACGCCTTGCTCCTGGCCTCTTGTGTCACTTCGACCTCCTAGTGGCTCGATGTGGACAACCTACATAGCGAGGATAAGTCCCGCCCAAAATATACAGGTTCTGTGGTTGCACGAAAATTGCTAAGTCGAGCGCTAACGAACCGGTCCTTATATGGCAGGGGTAGCGGACTCGTCCACGGCAGATGGACCACACTGAAGACTATACACCTATCACCATCACCTCTTGTGAACCCCACCCCACGACCAGAATCACCCATCTTCACCTAGCACCAGTTGCACTAATCCCATCCCGTTTTATTTACACACACCACCAAACACAGCTTAACGCATTTTGTAAATAAATGGTGTATGGTGTAGCGGTGCGAGACACCGCAATCGGGGTTCTAAGCATTTTACTAAACAAGGCAACTATCCGTTCTTTAAAAGTATTTAAAGACAAGAGACCTATGGTTAACAAGGAGGGTATTGCCAATGGGTAATCAAGGTACTTAATATTAATGTCTAGTAACTGACACTAATATCGGTAAAACAATCAATCAAGTAGGATTATAACTAACACAATGTTTTAAATCAAAATATCATGCATAGCAGTATAGATAGGCACTATAAGGGCATTAGCAAAATATAGGTTCAATATGATCAAGGGGTCAGAGCTTGCCTGCAAACACCTAATCTTCGGAGCTCGAGGTCAGAGGCTTCTTCATTAAGATTCTAGTCTTCTATCTCTGGCTTCGCGTCCAAGTCCTCGTGCTTTTCTTCACACGTTAACCTTCTGGCTCCTCTTGAAGCTTGACACTTCCTTACACTCAGCGTTATCTACGTGAAGAAAGACTAATAAGACTACTATGAAAGACACAAAGCTCGAGAAGAAGCGATAAAATTCAGAACTCCAAATAAGAACCAATTAAACACCGCGAGGAAAACTAGTGTAAGTCATGCATGATGCGGTGGCTGACATATTAAGCTATGGCTTAGTGGAATGTATACTAGGTTCGATGCGAACGGAGACACCACAGTATGGGTGCCATGGTTAGGCCATGGTGCACGTGCACCCGAGCCATACGATGTCGCATGACAATCGTGTATGCACATTACATGTAAGTGTATGTGCAGGTATATTGGCATAAGTTGCGGATATGTGGAGTGTATAGTGTGCCATTTAGTTATCTAGTTCCTAGTATGTAACCTCTAGTGTGTAGAGATAAATTATAGGATTCTAGGCTTATAGCTAAACTGGTATGGTTCACTGGCACTTACGTGCACTAATGCAGGTAAGATGTATATGCGGCTATTCAACATTTACTTCCTATTGTGAAGGTGATCTTAATAATTACTGAATGGCTAATAATTAGCTATTGAGTTATTCTTGTAGTTATGCCATTAATGTTAAATAGGCAGCACGTGCACTAGCGTGGGCTGACGTGTTGCACGTGCTTCCTAGTGACTAATTACTTGACTCTACAATTACAACTAAACTACCACATTAAGAGGATGACGTCAACTATGGTGCAGTGTAGGCATAGCGTTATTGTTAATTATCTAATTTATACATATGTGGGTGCGTCATCCTAGGTGCTTAATGATTAATTACCTAGTTTAATTTGTGTAATTAAACTACTAAAACTAGCAAGTGGTACATGTGCTATTGCGTGCTATTGCATGAGTGAATGCATGGCAGGATGTTATCTAAGTAATCACTTACTTTCTAATATTTAGCTATTTGTATTTAACTACTAATCATATGACTCTAACCTGAGACTAGATTACTTAGTGCTAACATGGGTATGCATACTAATGTGTGCTAAATAATGAAGTCATGCTATGATGAATCTATGCCTAGAGGTGCATCATAATTAAACACTTGCACCAACAACGATAAAACATATAGAAGTAACAGCGATTAAACTCTGCGAAGAACTTACTATTAAAACAAACCAGCAAGATCAGATGTTGGCTGAGGTTTGAATGACTTGATGTGGTGGAGCTCGAGACAACGGTTCCAACGGTGTCAAAATCACTGAAAACGGAGTTGAGGTGTGGCGGTGGTGAGGCGAACAAGGTGTTCACGATGGAAAACAGGAAATTTCCTCCCGTGGACACGCTACCCGACATGTGTCCACAGCTGTCGGGTGTGTGTGTAGGCGTGAAACAGGGGACAAACCTCGTGGTGATGTTGCCAGCTGGTCTATGACCGAAAACTGGCAAAGACTGCGTGGACACATGGCTTGGCCTGTGTCCACAGCCTCTGGACACCTGCATGTCCAGAATCGGGAAAAATCCTGTGGACACGTGGTTTGGCCTGTGTCCACGGCCCATGGACACATGGGTGTCTAGAATCGGGGATTTCTCCGTGGACACAAAGTTCTGTGACGTGTTCGCGGACATGTGAACATGTGAGCTGTGATTGTGTCTGTGGACTGTGGACTGTGACGTGTTCGTGGACACGTGAAAGTGAAAGTTCAGAGTTTTGTGGAAGTTCTGGGATTTGTGGACATATGAAAGTGAAAGTTCGGGGTTTTGTGGAAGTTCGGGGATTTGTGGACACGTGATCGAGCTATCTCGCCACATTCTTCATTTGGTCGCCTTTCTCCCAGAGCCGACCGCCGTTGCGCTGCCTCTACTCCACCGCCAGCTCTCGTCGTCGCGTCCCCGGCGTGTCGGAGCACGCGGAGAGGATCCCTGCACCGCCGCCTCTCCGTCCTGTGCCCGAAACCGACGCTCTTCGGGTATCGCTACGCCCGACGCCACGAGCCGCCGCCGTGCCCTGGGAGCGCTCGGTGGCCGGCGCTACTCCGGCATGCCTGGGCAGAGTTGAGGACCCCTGCGCATTCCTCCCTCGAAGAGTAGCCCCCACACCACCACCACGGCGTCCACACCGTCGTCAACCATTCAATTTTTGGGCAAAACACGGCAGAGGTCTAGCTCCACCGCGCCTCCTCTGTGCACTGACATTTCTCTGTCGCAGCGCTGCGCGGCCCCTTTCGGGCTTGACCAGACATGCAGGGAGGTCCAGCGTGCCTCCCTCTTCCTTCTACATTTGAACCCGAGGCCTTCTGGCCGCCCTGCCGGCCGGACATTGTGCGCCCCCCCTTCGCCCGTGTTCTTCACCGTCGCCGACATTCTGCCGCGCCTCCCCGGCACTGTCGCGCCCCTGGCCAGCACCCTCTTGACCCACCGATTTGGGCCACCGCGGCCAAGGATGCGCGTCACCGAGCGACGCCGCCCTCCATGCGCCTCCCTCGCCATTCAACCGCGTCCAGTGCCCCCTGCACCTGTCGCAACTCCAGGAGGAGTCACCGCGCCCTACTCTCTGCACCCCACCGAACCCGAGGCTTTTCTGGCGCAGCTGGGCCCTCGCCGCCGTCGTGGCCATGGCGGAACTCGTGGACCGGCCAACGGCCGTGATCCACAGAGCCAGGAACTGGTCCAGGGTTCTTCAGAGAGAAGCAGCCGCAAGGTAAAATTCCTTTTTACAGAGAGGCCCTTCAATTATTTAGATAAAGTCCTAAGTTTAATGCCATTATAAAAAGTCCCCCGATCTGCAGTTTATTTACAGTATAATCCTATTCCCATATACACCAAGTCCCCTTTTCATTTTTGTAATTACAGAAACACATATGCACACACCCCCCCCCAGGGTTGAACACGGTAGACGGCACGTGTCCCTGACACGGTAGCCGGCTGACCCGTTCACAAGTATCCCGAGGCCCGGACACAGTCACGTTTATGTGACCTCGAACCAAACACAGACACGATCACGTCTCTGTGACCCCATACCAAGCCTTTGACACAGTCACATCCGTGTGACCACGATCTGAGACAAGGGTCACACGATTAGTTCACGATCTTGGGTTTGGACATGGTCACAGCCGTGTGACCCAAAAGCGGAGTCACAGCCAAACTTCATGCACGTGTCCTGAGTCCTGAACATGGCACCGGCTGCATGACCCGACACACGGTCACAGTTCGCCCGATCGTCCCCGACGTGGGGCGCGGACACGGACGGACCCTAGTAAACACGACCCATAATTGGGTCGAACATTTCAGCACGTACCGAACCCTCACGGTCCACCCGACACCAACTGGATTAGGGCCATGGACACTGACCGAACCATGTGTCCATGGGGTTTCCTACTATCTACAGATCAAGTGCCCACTCTCGGCACCACACCGCGCCGCCCTGCGCCCTGACGCGCGTGCGCAAGAAGCAGCGCGGCCCTGGCCTCTGGTCAGTGGACCGCACGCCCCCACCTGGTGCTAAGTGAAAATAGGTGATTCTTGTCATGGGGTGGGGCTCACAAGAGGTGATGGTGATAGGCGTGTAGGCTTCGATTTGGTCCACCTGCCGTGGACGAGTCCGCCACCCTGCCATATAAGGACGGGTTTGTTAGCGCTCGACTTAGCAATTTCGTGTAACCACATAACCCGACAAATGGGAGGACTTATCCTCGCTATGTAGGTATTCCACATCGAGCCACTAGGAGGTCGGCGGGACACAAGGGGACAGGAGAAGGGCGTGAGATAACTTGTTGCCTGGCTTTCGACTATGTAATTGCCCGCGTCATGGGACCGTAAGCTCACGGATATAGCCCCTGGTTTGATAATACCCGGCGTAGTAGGGGACCAGGAAAAGACGTGACTGTGGTGAACCTTCACGATCCGGCTCCGGGAATGTACTGTCGCGTCATCGAGGTTATACCCCGACGGATAGCCCTTGTGTATATCTTGGGTAGAATCTGTGGAAACCTATATAGTTGTGGGGTAAACGTTATGCTTTTCTTGCTCGTGAAAAAAGGCATTGGGTATAGTGTACAACCTCTGCAGAGCGTAAAAATCATTTCGGAATGGTCGTTGTCACGGTATTGACATTCTATTGTTCGACCACCCTTTGATTAGTTTTTCTATGATATTCTTGGCGTGTGAGTGGGTGTAGATGCCCCTGTTTTAAAATGTGTAGGCTGTGTGCCAAGGGTCGGTACGGTTGCGTGCCAGTGCCCCGATTAAAATATGGGTACTGATGGGATTGATGAATATCTCACACAGGACCAATCTACTAAAATATGGACAACAAATGTTTTCACTTCCCTTTCAAAATCTCCTGTAATGAACCCTGCATAGAAATGGTTTTGTGCAAAAGTGAACCATTTAGCCTCATCTTGCTACAACCAAATGTGCGCATATATATATATACCTTATGTACTCATCCGTTTGCATTTATAGTTTTAGACAGAGAGAACCGCGTAGGTGACGACGTGCTTGGTTTTTGTTCTGCTTCTCAAGTCTGCTTGTAGATTTGGCCTTGGTGCTCCGTTGCTTACTTTGCTTTTTGTTGGTCAACCGGTGTTGGATCATAGAAATCCTCTCTCCATTGCCGCTAAAAGTTCCGTCTCAGATATTCTTTTTTTTATCGAAGCATGCTTTCGATATAAATTCTGTTATGTTCTGCGTATCAGCTACTGATCCAGGTACTGATACGTGTATCACAGTGCATTTCGGAAACGGAGCGCTACACCACAGTGCTTGCATCGATGTGCTCGCACAGCTTCTCCTCACACATGAGTTTTAGCCTTTGGAGATCATATATATCCACAGGCAACTGCTGCCACACCATGGAGTCGCCATTATCGTCTTCCTCATCATCACAATCAGAACCTTTCTTCTCGGTCCCGGTCTCTACTTCAATCTCCGGCTCAGAATCGCTGTAAATGAAACGAAGCAACAACTCAAATGTTTTTGCTTCGGTGTCGTCGATGCGTACGATGCCAGTGGTTGTGCCTTGTTGCATCGGGCCAAGAAGCTCTGCCTTGAAAACTATGGATCTGGCGGCGAGCACGCACCGGTGCGCACGGAACCTCTCTCCATCCACCTGAAATGTCACGTCGGCAATCTCTCCAGACTGGAAGAGACCAGTGAGATGTTGGTGCATGTCAGATGAGGGCACCTCAACAAATGGAAAACCGGCGTTGGCGTCTGTGCTCCCGTTGCCTACACCAACCTTTGGCGACACGAGCTTGGCGATGACCTCCTTCAGAACAAGGGGGCAGCTGCTGCTCAAACGGTCTAAGCCGCCGAGAACCATCACTTCCTGCAGATTAGCGTGAGAACTGAGGAAGTCCAAACACGCCTGTTTCAACCCCCGGCAATGGTGTTGCTCAGCTAGCTCAAGGATGGTCGCCACCGTGCTCGCGTTGATGTATGAACATAGATTCTGCTCGCACATCAGCTTCAACCTCTGGAGGTCATACTTATTTGCAGCTACAAGCAAATGCTGCCACACCACACCGTCCTCCTCTTCTTTCTCAAGCTCCGGCACCGAGTCGGTGTAAATGAATCCAAGCAAGAGCTCGAACACCCGCGCTTCCATGTCATCTATGTGTATGACAGACACTTGCGGTCGTGCCCTCGTTCATGGGGACACCAAGAAACTCCGCCTTGAAGACTGTCGACCTGGATGCCAGCACGCACCGATGCGCGGCGAAGGTCTGGCCGCCGACCTCAAAGGTCACGTCAGCGCCATCACCAGACCCAAGGAGATCAGAGAGCTGTTGATGCATGTCAGAAGCTGGCACCAGAACGAACGGGGTGCAGTTTCTGCCCCGGTATCAACATCCTTGATGACCACAATGTCGCACTTTATCGTCAAACTGTCGTTCCTGACGCAAGTTTCCAGGCCCTTTACTGTCATGAAATCATCAAACCAGCAACGAGTCTGACAATCGAAGCTGCACAGATTGGTTTCCTGGACGTCCGTTGACAGCACTAGCTTCTCAACCCCGCCGGCGACGAGACTGATATCGAACAGCACCTTCGCTGTTTCGGAGACGACGCTGACGTCGCCGAGAAAGAGACCAAAGGTTACCAACTCAGCGTCGTTGGATTTTCTACCGTTCGGGTAAGTACAAGATCTGCCAGAAGTAGCCTCCGACTCTGAAGGGACGAGATTTTACACGCTTGCCGGTGGGAGTGTCTTCTTTGAGGCGGGAGTACCCGTCCACCACAAGCAGGTGGTACCCGCTGTCGGTGATGGTGATGGCCGGGGAAGAAGACGCCAGCGACTTGCCAACACCGACCGAAGATACGCCGGCGAACGACATTGCAGACCCCGAGAGAACTCCGACTCTCGGCAGTGTGTGTAGATGAGGCTAGAGCACTTGATGGCAAAGAGGAAACTGTACCATCTCAGATTTTTAATCGAAGTGCCAATTTGTCTCAAAATTAATTCCGTGCAATTTTGAAATTTCTTTTTTATTTTTCGGTCACCGGATTAATTTGGCCTGCGGACTTTTATTGAGCTGAGATTAATTATTTTACTCTAATCCCTAATTAACCCCTCCTATACATACCCCCTCATCCTTATCCTCTCCCACCACACCTCCTCATTTTTCTCTTTTCCTCCCCCAAATTTCTAGAACTGCTCCACCTCCTGCGCCTGCTCCGAGTCCCGCGCCAACGCCGCTCTGCCTCTCGTCGCCCGCCGCGTCGCCTGTCGCCGTGACGCTCCAGTACCGTCTCCAAACCCCGCGCGTCTGCCCGCGTCACCAGCCGCGTCGCCGAGCCGATTCAGCGTGTCGTCGACTCCGTTG
>BCLF01000108.1:172865-189699 GCA_001602275.1 Zoysia japonica | reverse complement strand
CACGCCTGTCGCCGTCCCCGCCTCGATCCCGCATCGCCAGCGCGTCAAGCCGCGTCACGCCGACCCCGCCGACTCCGTCCGATCCCCGTGCTGTCCCGAGCCGTGCGCCGCCTTCCACTGGGAGCCTGCCCCGTGGACCCCGCCACCGCGTCTCCTACTCCGATTCTCCAGTACGCGGTACTAATTTCCAATGCACGATTTCCAGATTCCAGTCTGTAACACTCCGTGATGTAAATAAAGAAGCAAGAATATTTGATTCGAGGTTTCAAAATCCGAGCTCAAAAAGAAATACAAACGATCGTAGTCGATTTCAAATTCCTGAGTTAAATTTAAATTTCAAAATTTAAGTTCAAAAATTTTCAGCGAAACATTGAGCCAAAAAATTTCTTTGGAAGGGTATTGAGAAGACCTGAATTTTTGAAATTTTTGGGAAATTTTGTTTGAGGTTTAAAAGTCCCAAATAATTTATTTTCCTTTAAAGCTGAACTGTCTTCAAAAATTAAATATCATTTTATTTATTTCGATTTTGAACTTAAGCCCAAAATAAAAGTTGTTCCTTTTCAAAAAATCTACCAGCCTACCAATTTTCAGAATTTTTGAAGCTCGGAAAGAGTGAATTTCGGGTCAAAACAGAAAGGTGCACTGAAAATCTGAGAAAATTCGGAAAAAAGAAAAAGACCGAGGGACCCACCTGTCAGCCCGACATCTCTCTTTCCTTCTCCTCTCCAACCGCGCGCGTCCAGCGCGCTCCCCACGCGCCCGTGCCTCACACTCCTTGCTGCATGCACGCCACACCACTCTTCAATGTGTCCTGGCCGATGTATCGCGCACCGCAATCACCCGGTCGGATTTCCTCCTTCTCACTCCCTCACTCGAGCTCTCTCTCCCGGCCAAGTGTCTTCAGCGCCAAAAGAGCGGAGCTCCACCGTGGAGCAGCGAGAGCAGGCCGCCTCAGGCTCTCTCGCACGACCAATAGCTGCACCAGCCCTTGCTCGAGGTCCCTGACGCTCCAGCCCGCTCTTTTCCCCGCTGGAACAAGCCAAGATTTGGATTTTCTCGATTTGAGGCTCCGTCGAACGTCGGCCGTCGCTCTTCGAAATCCGGTGAGGTCCGGCGAGCTCCTCGTGATTCCTTGCACCGGTAGCCTCCTCACCATTCCTCCTATCTCCAAGGTCAATATCCGAGCAAATCGTGGAGCTACTCGGCAGGATTTCGAGCTCCTGTCCACCGACGCCGTCGGAACACTCCACCTCACCGGTGACACCCCACTTCCGGCGAGCTTTGACGACAACAACCTAGACGCCGGCCTTCTCCTCGTCGCCGTCGAGCTCTACGAGGAAGTTGTTCAGGATTTCGTCAACGGGTCCGTGTCCTACACGCCACCGAACCTGCACTGCCGCCCCCTCGTCGTCGGCTTGTTTCCGGTGAGCTCCTCCGACCGACGACCCCCTCACTGAGTTCCCCAGGCTGCGGCGACTAGTTTGGACTCCAGGACCGTGTGCGCGACCGTCAGGAAAGGCGCTATGGCGAACTCGCCAGCGTGCGCTGCCGCCCGGCCGCCATGGCCGGTTTGGTCAGTCGGGACTCCCGGCGCCGGATCCCGTGTGGCAACGCGATCCGATCCCGTGCGGCCTCTATTTCACCGAGCACCCATGCGGCTGCGACCGTAGGCCGACACATGGCGCACGGATAATCTCGGAAATTATTTATTCCATGCGCAGAAATTTGTAAAAACTTGCAAAACTCATAGAAAATTCATATGAAATCCAAAAATTACACATAATATACCGTTGAAATCCTCTAATCATGTAGAATATTTTAGAACTATCAAAGTTGCATTTTCTACATTTAAATTTAATTCTAATAATTAAATAAAGTACCTTGTACATACATGCATATCATTATTTTTCGTGCTTATTAAAAATATGAAAAATGCATAATTATGTTATACAAATTAATATATGTCATCATAGAGTTACTTAGAATTTATACACTTATATATTATTTATAAATAATTTATTACTCTTAGATACGAATTAGTTCATTAGAAATTCATAATATTGCAATAAATTATAAAATTGGTCCAAAAATTTGTTTATAGCCTTGTTAATATTTTGAGCAACTAAAATTGTAGTTTATGCCTTCAAGAACCATATTAAGGAAATTTAGAATTTATCTTCCATATTATAAACTATTTAGTATTAGAAATTCATTTTAAAAATCTTTTCATATAAATCCCAGCAGCACCTTGGTCTAATAAAGTTCCTTTTCATGAAATCCTCATCATATTTTTCTGTCATATCATCGCATATTCCTCCTTGTCATATGCATTCATGAACGTATCATCGCATGTGAGCATCCTTATCACATGCGATGACAAGTAAACTATTAGATGTCATTAGGTGCATAACTAATCGCACATCATTTCACACATTTAGAAAACGTCACGAAAGACCAAGATCTAGCGCTGATAGCTTCGGAGTCGTCCATCGCTGAAGATCTTCCTCTTGTTTGTGCTAACTCTGAGCAAACTGAAGGCAAGCCCCGGTGCATTAACCTTGTTTTAAAATTTTATTTTATCACTATGTATTGTAGAGCTAATGTACTGTGTATTAAGTTGTAAGGAGTTGTTTGGAACCTTAGAATGCATGATAGTGCCAATTACCCCTACTGAGTATATATTAGTATGGGTAACTCGATGTAGAGCTAAGCTATGAGTTCTAATAAACGGTAGAAGTCGAGTAAACGGTAGAAGTCGAGTGAATGAGAAACCTCACTCGTGAGATTATAGGTTTGATTTTATCCCACACTTGAATAAACCTGAGACCGGGCGGAGATAGAGTATAGGAGGGATTGAGAGGGCTGGGCCTTCGCGGTGGTAGCCCCGTCTGTGTCCGTTAAGGACCGATTCGACTGTGGCCCTGTTGAGCAAGTTTGAACAGTACCAAATGCATACTGGGGACATGGGACCCAGAAAACTGATGTAGCTCAATACTGTAGTGGTTGGACGTCCCCCTACCACTCTTTCGGCGGGGTAGTAGAGAAAAGCCTTGGATCTAACCATAGATACATCTGGCGTGGTGATCGCATGGAGAACCATGTGCTTGGGAGCGGTAGGCCTCGGGCCGACACTATGGTATTGCTGTGAAAGGTGGCCACGTACAGCTTCTAGGAAGCGCGTACATGTCGTGTACTTCGGATTTTTCTCAGCTGGTGTAAATTGATTATAATCGTTGCCCCGCACAGTAACGAGTACCACTTGTTCACTGCGTCATGTCGTAGTAACAACTGGACTAATAATAATGATAATATGATTTTTTTTGCCTAGTTATAGGTAATTGTTTGGCAACCATGATTGTAGTAGACGATAGTGCAAATTAAATTTAGTTTTCCTTGTACTTAATTTACTGTTAAAACTTGAAAGTAAGGATCTATTATTAGTGCAATGTTTTATGCCAATGGCCATCCCCTGAGTCAGCCTCTCATGCTTAGGAGTCGGCTGTAGTTAGCCAATTTTTGACGGGTAAGACTTGCCGAGTATTTAGTACTCACGGTTTGTTGTTTTCCCTTTTTGTCGTGTGTAGTTCTTTCTGCAGGTAGCTAGTGTGGCTGTTGCGGCTAAGGAGTGCGGGAAGTGAGGCTCCTGCGAACTGGTCCTGTGAACCGGTTCCTTCCTCACCGAACTCCGGTCACGAGGTGTGAAACATGTCTTAGGGCAAGATATGTTTTATATTAGGAAACCGTCGTATCTCTTCCGTGTCACTTTCGCTATGTTTTAAACTTGTTTCTCTTAAGACTACTTGAACTCTATTGTAAGACTTAATCGGTTTCCTATTTTATATTATCACTCCTATTGTACTATTTGGGTATTGTTGCTCAATATCACCCGATATCGATCCTAGGCGAGCCGTCCAATATTTTGGGGCGGTTCTGCCACACAATCTCTGATTTCCAGTGCGACTTCATCTCCGATTTCCAATTGTGTGGTGAGAAATTCCCCTCCCTCAAATTCCTTTTTCCTCTCCGATGGATTGATGAATTAGTTGCTAATCAATTTGCGGTTAATCTAGTTCCTCATGGTCTAGATCTTGTAGGATTTTTGGGGAACTCCGTTTGTTCTCAGAAGTTTTCCAAAATTGTTCCGTTAATTTGTCTCGTCGAGGATGTCGTGTAGAATTTTTCGAGAAACGTTTTGCGCACGTTTAACCTAGTAGTTTAAATTTAGATTTAATTACCGAATTTAATTGTCGCGTACCTAGTGTCTGACCCCTGTTCGTATTATGTTTAGCTGGTGATCCGGAGGAGGAGTACCGTGAGCCCGCTGAGTTCGACGACCCGGATCTCGACTACGATCCCGAGTTGCCAGGCAAGCAGCCTTCCATGAACACTTTTGTACCCAGTATTTTAAACTGCAAGTTTTGTTTGCAACCCTAATTTGCATGCCAACTGTTTTAAAATATGCTAGCAACATTTCTAAGCCGTGCCTATTTATTGTTCCACAAATATGAGCCCTAGGATTGCTTTAGAATAATTATTTTATTTTTATGCTTAGCCACGCTTAGTCGCATTTATTTTTATCTCACACTTATCACTATAAAAATGAAATTTGTGTTAAATGATTTTGAACTGTGATTCAAATGTGTGAGTTTTGCAAATAACTATACATAACTATTTAGCGGGACAGGATAGAGTATGAGGAACTGGGGGACTTTTGAGAAGTCCCTGTGGGCGTACTTGTGGCGGGTATAACAGAAAGATCCGGGCTGGGATCTTTCCGTGAGACTTGTTGGTTGTTGGCGTTGAGGTTGGAGAGAGTGCCTGCCCCGGCAATTAAGGACCGAGTCCTTCGAGCCTTGTACGCTCAGTTCACAACCATGCACACCACGTTACCCTGTATGGGCAGTGGCTTAATCTTGAAGCTTGCTGAGACTGGTTTTTTACCTGTGGGTTGGTGGTGTTGTATTAGTGTGGTGTAGAGCTGTGACTCCCCGCATGAGATCGAGATACCCCACCTGATCAGTGGTAGGCTTTTCACATCTCCAAGACCCGATTGCGTAGCACTTGGGATCCCAATCCTGGACACTTGGGATCCCAATCCTGGAGGACGGATAACGCCAGTTAAAACTTGTGGACGGGTCTTGTGTGTTCGTTGGGACTACGACGGTAGTTCCCGACGGCACTTCTCGTTGGGTCCAGGTGCATAAACTCTGCAGAGTTATAGTTAATGCGCATTGCCACGTCCTTTTTGGAAGGACACCCCCCTGAGTTGTGCTCCTCGTTGAGTAGTTTTGTTTTACTTCCTCCTCCTCTATTTCAAAATATTTTGTACTCCGTCCTTTGAGCTGTGGCCGAGTGTGGAGATTACACTAGCATTTAAAATGAACCCCCGTCCGGGATAACGGAGATCTCTGCAGGGTAAGATAATAAAATTTGACAGTTTTAAAATAAAGCTTTCTTGCATCTTTAAAGCAAAATAAAATGTTTTAAACTTGTATTTAGCACTTGAACCAGCCTTTACCCTTGAAACCATTTGCATGCATACATTGTTGATAGGTAGTACGCGGTTTGCTGAGTATTCGTACTCACGGCTTTCTAATTTGTTGTTTTCAGAGGATACTCTCAGCTTCGACTTCGACTACGTTTCCGACGCACCGTGAAGTCAGCTCCTGCGCTCAAGCTTGCCTGTGTGGAGGAGGTTCGCTACTGCTGCCATGATGACGCTTCCACTGCTGCACTTGATGGATTTCTCGATAGTGATCTTTCTGCTCTGAGATGTTTTCGGCCTTCGTACCGATGGACCCCTTTTGAAGATTTTTATTCTAATGAATTTGCTTTGATTTGCTGATTTCTATTCTTGTTTCTTGTTTAATACTTCTATTATGGTTTCTTGATTGATCGCTTGTGATGTCGTGCTTGCTAACCTACTGAGATTGGCAAAGTCACAGATGATCGGGACTTATCGAAAGGTAAGAAAAACCCGGTCGCTTCAAGTGATATCAGAGCCATACTTGACCGTAGGAGCGAAACCGTAAAACTTGACATAACTATAGAATATTTTTAGATTTCTGAATCTGCTATCAAACCTTCGTCGTGAAAGTTGTTTTCCTAAATCTTGTTGTTTGCTTGATGGAAGTCTTGTTTGCTTGGAATTGTGCTTGTCTAGTTTTTTTTGTCCTGATCTGCTGATCTTCTTTCTTTTTCAATAATTCCTGTTTCTGCTGATGCTATCTTTCTAATCAGAAATGTTTTCCTGCAACAGATGGCTCTGAGGAGGTCTAGACGCCTTCAGGCTCGTTTTGAGGAGGCCGCTCTGGAGGATCCTGAGGTACCACCACCCGCTGGGCGTAGTTGTGGTGCTGCCTCCAGAGGTCGTGGTCGCTGTGCTGGAGGCTGTGTACCAGTGCCACCTGCAGCTGACGCGTCCGACGTTGGTCGAGGGCGTGGCCATGCTAGAGCTCCAGTCTCTCAGGCTGGAGGGCGTGGCAGAGGAGTCGCCATGGACCCTAGAGTTGAGCTTGCCGGTGTTGCCGCGCCTGGTGAGGAGCTTCCAGCTGCTCCGAACCTAGCGGAGGTGATGGCCCGATAGACGCAACTGCTTGAGCGGATTGTTGAGCAGTCACAGCAGCAGCCCCGTGGACGTACTCCTGCTCCTGACGCAGCACAGTACCACCAGCCAGCCAGTTCTCGCATGGCTATGTTCCTGAGCATGCGCCCACCCACTTTCGACCGTGCAGTTGATCCTCTGTATGCTGACGATTGGCTCAGGGATATTGAGAAAAAGCTTGATCTGATTCAGTGCGAAGATCAGGAGGCAGTTCGCTTGGCGACTCACCAGTTGACAGGTGCAGCTGGTGCTTGGTGGGAAACTCTTTACTCCACTCTTGACGATCTAAAGCAGTTCACTTGGGACGACTTTGTCACTGCTTTTCATGGTTTCCACATCTCTGAGAGAGCCATAGAGGCGAAGG
The DNA here is from genome assembly GCA_001602275.1 of Zoysia japonica. Lineage (NCBI taxonomy): Eukaryota > Viridiplantae > Streptophyta > Magnoliopsida > Poales > Poaceae > Zoysia > Zoysia japonica. The sequence goes on along the minus strand of BCLF01000108.1, from coordinate 182,731 downwards.
CAGAGGAGTTCCGTAACCTTCGTCCAGGAGGTATGTCTGTCACTGAGTACGTCAACCGTTTCACCCAACTCAGCCGCTTTGCACCTGAGGAGGTTTCAACCGAGCGCCGCAAGATGTACTGGTTCCGGAAGGGCTTGCGTCTCGACATGCTCCCGTACCTAGATGGCAGTGTTCAGAGGAGCCTTCGCAAGCTTATTGACAGGTGTCTGGCTTTGGAGGTGTCACTTCAGAAGCTTGATCGGTCCAGAGATGCTAAGAGGAGGGCAGTTGGTCAGAGAACCAGTCGTGAGGTTTCTCAGCGTCAGCGCTTCAGTGGTTCGTTCCAGCAGGGATCGAGACAGCCCACTTTCGCCCGGTCCACTGCTCCCGCTTTAGCTTCAGTTCAGCGGAAGAGTTCTCAGAGTCAGGGAGGTGCCTTTCAGCAGAAGCAGCAGCAGTCCGCTTTCCGTTCGACAGGAGGTCAGCCCTCGGTTCGCTGTTTCGAGTGTGGCCAAGAGGGTCACAAGGCGTTTCACTACCTGAGGCGCCAGCAGCAGGGTCCTGGAGGAGGTGGTGTTCAGTTTGCCACTTTCGCTATGCCACCGCACCAGTCTGGAGGTCGAGGAGTGCGTTCAACGGGCCGTGGCGCTGCTCAGCCGAGCGTCATGCGCAACCGCCTGAACCACATCTCTGTGGAGGAGGCTCAGGAGGCACCCGACGTCGTTGTTGATGAGTTCTTGGTTCACTCTCACTTAGCGATGGTTTTGTTCGATTCAGGGGCTACTTACTCGTTTGTGTCGTCGGCGTTTGCGACTACACATAGTCTCCCTCCCTCGCTCTTAGCCATACCTACACTTACCACTTCACCTCTTGGAGTTTATAAGACTCGTGTTGAGTGTGGAGGTGTTTGGATCTTGATTCAGGGTGTGGTATTTTTAGCCGATCTCATCGTCCTTCCCACGCGTGACATTGATGTCATCTTGGGGATGAATTGGCTGGCGAGGCACAAGGGAATCATCACCTGTGCTAAGAGGGTTGTGTCGTTGGTTAACCACCACGGTGTTCATGTGGAGTGCGCCCCTAGAGCGTACAGAGTTCCACCTTCAATTTGCAGCTTACAGGAGTTGTCTTTGGAGCAGATTTCAATTGTTCGTGAGTTTTCAGAGGTGTTTTCAGATGAGTTGCCAGGACACTCTCAGATCGAGATGTTGAGTTCGTGATGGATCTGTTTCCTGGTACCGTGCCGATTGCCAAGCGGCCGTACCGGATGTCTTCCGATGAGTTTGCTTTGCTTAAGGAGTACACCGATGAGCTCTTAAGTAAAGGGTTTATTCGACCGAGTGCTTCTCCATGGAGAGCCCCAGTGCTTTTTGTGAGGAAGAAGGATGGGTCAATTAGCATGTGCGTTGACTACCGTTCTTTGAATGAGGTGACGATAAAGAACAAGTACCCTTTGCCAAGGATCGATGATTTGTTTGATCAGTTGAAAGGTGCGAGGTTCTTTTCCTCGATTGATTTGAGATCGGGGTATCACCAGATGAAGATTCGTCCTTCCGACATTCCGAAGACTTCGTTCGTGACAAGGTATGGGTCTTATCAGTTCCTGGTCGTTTCTTTTGGACTCACTAATGCACCTGCCTACTTCATGAACATGATGAACAAGGTGTTCATGGCTGAGTTGGATAAGTTCGTGGTGGTTTTCATTGATGATATCCTTGTCTACTCCAAGTCAGTGGAAGAGCATGAGCAGCATCTGAGAGTTGTGCTTAGGAGGTTGAAGTCTCATCAGCTGTATGCCAAGTTCAGCAAGTGCAAGTTTTGGCTTGAGAAAGTTGATTTTCTGGGTCATGTTGTCACAGCTGAGGAAGTTGTCGTTGATCCCGAGAAGGTCAAGGCTGTTATAGAGTGGGAGTCTCCGAGGTCAGTCTCTGAGGTGAGGAGTTTTCTTGGATTGGCAGGTTACATCGCTGATTCAATGAGAACTTCTCTAAGATTGCTAAGCCTATGACCGAGTTGACTCAGTTGAGGGTGCCGTTTGTATGGTCAGATGCTTGTGAGAGAAGTTTTCAGGAGCTGAAGATGAGGTTGACATCTGCACCTGTTTTGACCTTGTCGGATATTCACCAAGATTTTTAAGTTTTCTATGATGCTTCTCGTCAGGGTTTGGGATGTGTGCTGATGCAGAACAAGAAAGTGGCTTGCTATGCTTCGAGGCAGTTGAAGAAGCATGAGTTGAACTATCCGACGCATGATCTAGAGTTGGCGGTTGTTGTCCATGCTTTGAAAATTTGGAGGCACTATCTGATCGACAACAGATGTGAGATCTACACCGATCACAAGAGTCTCAAGTATATCTTCACCCAGGCAGAGCGAACCATGAGGCAGAGGAGGTGGCTCGAGTTGATTCAGGATTACGATCTTAGCATCAACTATCACCCGGGTAAAGCCAATGTGGTAGCCGATGCTTTGAGTCGCAAGGCTTACTGTTCTTCTTTGATGTCTGGGCAGTCAAAGATTCTTACAGATCTGATCAGTTTGGGAGTTGAGATTGTTCCTCAGGGTTTCTTGCACGAGCTCAGGTTGTAGCCGTTGTTGATTGAGGAGATCAAGTCAGCTCAGAAGCGTGATCGAGAAGTTCTGTTATCTTGAAGAAGATGAGGAAAAGCAAAGCACCGGGTTTTCGTGTGGATCAACAAGGTGCTTTGTGGTTTGAGGACCGTATCTGTGTTTCGAGAGTGACAGAGTTGCGGGATGCTATTCTGAGAGAGGCTCATGATTCAAGGTTTTCTATCTATTCAGGCTGTACCAAGATGTTTGAGGATCTGAGGACTCGTTTCTGGTGGGTTGGCATGAAGGCAGACATTGCTAAGTATGTTGACTTATGTGATGTTTGCCGGCGAGTTAAGGCTGAGCACCAGAGATCGGCTGGATTGCTGAAGCCGTTGTCGATCCCTTCTTGAAAGTGGGATGACATCAGTATGGATTTCATCATAGGTTTGTTTGCTGTTGACGTCTCACCATCATAATGCTATCTTGGTGGTGGTGGATCGTTTGACGAAGACTGCTCATTTCATCCCTATGAACAAGAGGTACTCAGTTGATCAGTTGGCCAAGTTGTACTTTGATCATATCGTGAGGTTGCATGATGCACCGAGGGGCATTCTGTCAGATCGCGGGCCTCAGCTTACCGCGAGATTCTGGAGGAGCTTGCATGAGGCTATGAGCACACATCTAGTGTACGGTTCAGCTTATCATCCTCAGACAGAGTGTGTGAACCAGATTCTGGAGGATATATTGAGGGCTTGTGTGATCCCTTATGGGCACAGCTGGGAGGACAGTCTTTTTTTTTTGCGAAGTTCTCATACAACAACAGTTTTCAGGCCAGTTTAGGGATATCACCTTTTGAGGCGTTGTATGGTAGAAGATGTCGTATCCCGCTCATGTGGTCAGAGGTTGGTGAGAGGTTTTTCTTTGGTCCTGATTCCATCAAAGCTACAGAACAGAAGGTTGAGAAGATCAGAGAGCATCTCCAGATTGCTCAGAGCCATCAGAAGAGTTATGTGGATAAGAGAAGGAGACCCCTTTTTTCGAGGTTGATGATTGGGTGTATCTTAAGGTGTCACCTCTCCGTGGCATGCGTCGCTTCCATGTCCGAGGAAAGTTGGCTCCGAGGTTTGTCGGTCTTTTCCGGATTCTGAGGAAGATCGGTGAGCTTGCTTACAGGTTGGAGTTGCCATCCGAGCTGGCGGGTGTGCATCCTGTGTTCCACGTTTCTCACTTGAAGAAGTGTCTTCGAGTGCCGGAGGAGCAAGTTATCCCTGATGCTTTGGATATTCAGGACATGCTCGAGTATCTAGAGTACCCTATGAAGATTTTTGATGAGGCGTTCAAGGAGACGAGGAGGTCCAAGATCAAGTTTCTCAAAGTCCAATGGAGCAACCACACTGAGCGAGAGGCTACCTGGGAGAAGGAAGAGAGTCTGAGGAAGGAGTTTCCCTACCTGTTCGAGTTCGCTTCTTGATTTCGACGAATAGATCTTGTAAGTGGGGTCTGTAACATCTCAGATTTTCAATTAATCGAAGTGCCAATTTGTCCCGAAATTAATTATGTACGATTTCGAAACTTCTCTTTTATTTTTCGGACGCCGAAATAATTTGGTCCACGGACTTTTATTGGGCTGGGATTAATTATTTTTACTCTAATCCCTAATTAACCCCCTCCTATAAATACCCCCTCATCCTTATCCTCCTAGTAGTTTAAATTTAGATTTAATTACCGAATTTAATTGTCGCGTACCTAGTGTCTGACCTCTGTTCGTATTGTATTTAGCTGGTGATCCCGAGGAGGAGTACCGCGAGCCCGTTTAGTTCGACGACCCGGATCCCGACTACGATCCCGAGTTGCCAGGCAAGCCGCGTTCCTTGCAGTATTTTAAACTGCATATTTTGTTTGCAACCCTAATTTGCATGCCAACTGTTTTAAAATATGCTAGCAACATTCTTAAGATGTGCCTATTTATTGTTCCACAAATATGAGCCCTAGGATTGCTTTAGAATAATTATTTTATTTTTATGCTTAGCCATGCTTAGTCGCATTTATTTTTATCTCACACTTATCACTATAAAAATGAAATTTGTATTAAATGATTCAAATGTATGAGTTTTGCAAATAACTATACATAACTATTTAGCGGGGGCAGAATAGAGTATGAGGAGCTGGGGGACTTTTGGGAAGTCCTTGTGGGCATACCTGTGGCGGGTACAACGGGAAGATTCGGGCTGAGATCTTTCCGTGAGACTTGTTGGTTATTGGCATTGAGGTTAGAGAGAGTTCTTGCCCCGGCAATTAAAGATCAAGTCCTTCGAGCCTTGTACGCTCAGTTAACAACCATGCACACCACGTTACCTTGTATGAGCAGTGGCTTGATCTTGAAGCTTATCGAGACTGGTTGTTTACCCGTGGGTTGGTGGTGTTGTGTTAGTGTGGTGTTGAGTTATGACTCCCCACATGAGATCGAGATACCTCACCTGATCAGTGGTAAGCTCTTCACAGCTCTAGGACCCGATTGCGTAGGCACTTAGGATCCCTATCCTGGAGGACGAATAACGCCAGTTAAAACTTGTGGACGAATTTTGTGTGTTTGTCGGGACTACGATGATAGTTCTCGATTGCACTTCTCGTGGGTCCAGTGCATAAACTCTGCAGAGTTACAGTCAATGCGCATTGCCACGTCTTTTTTGAAAGGACACCCCCTGAGTTGTGCTCCTCGTTGAGTAGTTTTGTTTTACTTCCTCCTCTTCTATTTTAAAATGTTTTGGACTCCGATCTTTGAGCTGTGGCCAAGTGTGGAGATTACATCGGTATTTAAAATGAACCTCCATCCGGGATAACGAAGATCTCTGCGGAGCAAGATAATAAAATTTGACAGTTTTAAAATAAAGCTTTTTTGCATCTTTAAAGTAAAATAAAATGTTTTAAACTTGTATTTAGCACTTGAGCTAGCTTTTACCCTTGAAACCATTTGCATGCATACATTGTTGATAGGTAGTATGCGATTTGCTGAGTATTCGTACTCACGGCTTTTTAATTTATTGTTTTCAGATGATACTTCCAGCTTTGACTTCGACTATATCTCCGACAGACCGTGAAGTCAGCTCCTGCGTTCAAGCTTATCTGTGTGGAGAAAGTTCGCTACCCTAGCTATGATGATGCTTCCATTGCTGCACTTGATGTATTTTTCGATAGGGATGTTTTTGTTCTGAGATGTTTTCGGTCTACGTGCCGATAGATCTTTTTTGAAGATTTTACTATAATGAATTTGCTTTAACTTAGTTTTTTGATTGATCGCGTGTGATATTATACTTGTCAACTTTTTGAAATTGATAAAGTCACGAAAGATAGAACTTATCGATTCGTAAAAAATATTCGGTCTCTACAGACACTACGGGGTCTGGTGGATCGAGTAGGCGAGAAGCATGTACCCGACCGACGCCCCCAGTTATAGTAGAGTAGTACTACGCGATCTGAGTTGAGAGGATCGATTCCGTTCTCGACGAGGCAAGAGCAACTCATCGTCTTCCTGCCTCCATTTGCATCTTCGTAAAACGAGCACGAGTTTATGGCGCGCCTGTTCATGTGACCACACGCGCATGCGCTGAGGAATACCAGCAGGCGTCCGTCGCGTCGAGAGCGATGCTGGTAGCCTTCCAGAGTGATCTGGCGACCATTGTGACTGCTAGCGAAGCGCATTTCTCCATGGGATGCAGGGACTCCTCCGTGGCGACTGCATGCCTGCGTGCGAGTCCAGAGGAGATCGGAGCGTCGTCTTGCAAATTCGAACGCTGCCACAATCAAAACCAATCCGCGCCGAGATCGAGTGGCGAGACGGCGTTGGATTGGAAGGTTGAAGGGCTCGAAAGCACTGTTCCTCGTCTTCTTCAGCTCACTTCTCTCTCCTCGGTCTCCACAACACAATTACTATTATATTCATCTCTAAATTTTTGACACTTTCAATTTTAATGTCATATTTGACTCTCCGTCTTATTCAAAAAAATTTAAAAATATTATTTATTTTGTTACAATTAGTTTTATTACTATAAAAATACTTTAAAAATGTCCTGCTTAATTAGTTTGTTTCAACCAATAACCGAGGCTGTTGCCAGTACAGGGCCGCAGCTCCGCGCAACCTGCGACCCAACTTTCAGGACATGCCGCTTGAACCCTGGGATGTGCACGTTGGTGAAGTAGTCCTTCCAGTCCAGGCTCCGCACGTCAAACTGGAACTCCTCCCGCTCCTCCGACGATATCTCCGCGAGCAGAGCCTCCGTGTTCGCGTTGTCGAACCGGCCGTCGTAGAAGGTGTAGGGCTCGTAGATCTTGCCCAGGTAGACGATGTACCTGGCGATCTTCTCCGCCGCTCGGCGCGAGAACCCCTCACAGGTCGTCGCCGTCCCCTGCCTGACGTTCTCGACCTACTGCTCCATGCTGTCGCAGAACTGTATCGGCTTCACCCTGATCGGCTTCATGGTCGCGTCGATGAACGGCGACCGTGTGAAGTGATGGTGGAAGAACTGGAACATGTCTTCGAACGCTGTGGGTTTTGCGTCGATGATCCGACGTGGTAGATGTGCGGCCCTGCCGTTGCAGCCCGTTCTCCGCGACCGTGCTTCGCCATCGACGCCAGCATCGCGTTCACCACCATGTCTGCTGGTATCTGCCTTGGATGCATGTACAGTTTAGTGATCACGGCTGTTAGGTCAGAGATGCAACTTGCAGTACAGGTAGGCAATCTTGCTGCATGAACGAGTAAGTACATGCGCAATCTTACAAAATCCACGATGCCGCCAGGATCGCCGAGGAAGCTTTTCATCTGGCCTTTTCCGTAGTGCAGGATAAACGGATCTACCATCCTGGCGGATTCATTAATTTTCATGTGGAAAGACAGATCAAGATCGATACAAAGACGTTAGTCGATTTGGATTAATGAGGTCTCGATGGATCACTACTACCTGATCCCTTCTATCCAACCCGGAAAGGGGTCCCTCAGTGTGCTCTCGATGATGCTCGGTCTGATCATGACCACAGGTATCTCCCCTCGGAAGCAGTTGAGGACCATCTCTCCCATGGCCTTAGTGAACGTAAAAGTGTCTTTCCAGCCATGGACTTTTGCCCTACAATATCAAGCAATACAAATCAAACACACTAAGCGTTCAGTTACACAGTAAGGTCCTGTTTGGAACGGGGAAAGTTTCTTCTTCCTACGTTTTTTCCCTGTCAAATTTCTACGTTCCAAACAGGGCCTTAAGTAAGACAAAAAGGATGATGCTAGTTTACAGTAACTTAACGATTATGGGGGACTATCATTTAGGCATCCATACAATTTCCTACTACATTTTTTTCTTTTAAAACCGCTAAATTCATTCGGGTGTACCTTAAAATCAACCATGTATTTTTCAGTTGGTGTTGAAACGAGGAAATTAGTATTATACCTCTTTAGACCTATTTCCTTTGAATATTTATACGAAGAAGGAGAGTCGTCAGCTCCTCTTCTCCCATTGAAGGCAAGCTTGATCTCTGTCTCGATATCCAACATGGTGCTTTCATGATCTGAAGGTTCCAAGGTCCCTAACTCATTTGTTATTGAGTCTCCCAGGGGAACAGGGCTTCTCTAGCACCAAGCCACGCCTCGTCCCATTCACATAAGCTGTTACAAAACACAATAGGCACAAATTATATACATCCAAGGTTCTGAAAGCATGATGAAAACAGAAGTTCCACGTCAGAATATTTCATTAGGCGGTAGTACTCTCTGACCTGTGGACACATGTAAGAACAGTTTAAGACGTGCAAACCTCTGCGCGAATCTCATGATCCTCAACGGGCCAAGGGTATTGATATCCATTGCAACATTATACCTGCAATGAAGAGTTCATCCCTTTGCATGGCTGTGACGACGGTGATAACATCGATGCTTCAAACAAGTGCAGTACAAAAGTCACGGACCTCTCATGAAAATTTGTATTACCGGCCGAGTGCACGATGACGTCCACCACATCCGCGACCTCATCGGCAAGCTCAGAGTCAATGCCGAGGTCGGCCATCCGCACGTCGCCGATGACAGGAATCAGCTTCCTTGCGACGAAGCTGTGGTAGTCTTTCCCATGGATTTCCCGTAAGCGCTTGAACAGCTCTGTATCTACAACCCGCAAATTGCAGCCAGATCACTGTGGGCATCTTTGCAAACATGATACTATATATTTGTCTGGCATGCATGTGTGCTCAGTGGCGGATTGCCATACCTTGATTTTTCCATCAGTACCACCTACTCTTGGGTTAACAAAATTAAATTCCTGTTTTCTCCTTTGTATTCTTCTGTTTTATCATGATAATTGCTGCTAATAGATATTTGTACAAACGGATTGGTTATTTCATAAATATTCTAATAATATAGATACAAAATTTTAATTATTTCAATGGAATACGCCACACCTCAATTTTTTTCTGCCCTCGGCCACTGTGCGTACTACGTGCAGAACCAAACAACAGGCACGATCGAATTAACCTCATCGTGCAGCCTCTTCTTTGCAGCTTCATTGTCCTTGGCCTTCACCAGTACGTTGATCTTACCAACATCGGGATCGGTCCTCAAAATCTTCTCAATAAGAACTGGATCAGAAGAATATATAAGTAAATTAAACAAGCAAACAACTGCTGGAAAAAGAACAGTGTCACCTTTGCCCAGGAACCCAGTCCCACCGGTGATGAGGAAGTTCTTGCCCCTCAAGAAGTCAGCGATCCCCATGCCGCCACCCTGATCCACTGACGCCGTATGGGGTCCATAATCCATGTCGGCCAAGGACAAGGGCGATGCCGTTGTTGAAGCAGTAGCAACAAACGAACTGCACTCCAGATCTCGACGATTGGTGTGTTTGCTCGAAGACAATGGAAGAAGCACGTCTGTCCTGTGAGCACGGCCATCCTTGATGATGGCGGAAGTCAGTGCGTGCTTGGCCGAGATAACTGGATGGCCGAAGAGGCTCACGCTTGAACACCCCATGGCCTGTCTCACTGGCAGAATAAGGCTCCTTCAGGCTCAGTGGTACGGTTTTATAGGCTGAGCCGCTGAGGAAAAGGCCTTCTACGACGGTGTGGCTAGGCCTGATAATGGGTCGAAAAAGATAAATTAGCAGTGGAGATTGCCGGATCGAATTAAGATCAAACTGAATTAATATTCATTTTTACATAACAAATATACTAATAAGAGATAGTTTAGACACGCAAAAGGCATGCATTTGTATATAGGCGCGGCGGGAGCTGATGTCTGTACTCCGTCGTCCGTCATGGCGTGGGGTATCTCAGCAACATGCATACATGTCCGACGTTGCGTC